>SJYO01049755.1:56853194-57073258 GCA_006410555.1 Capra ibex | reverse complement strand
TAAGGTTCCGGTTTAAACGGACAATGAGGTCCACAAAGAACTGAAGGATGAAAACGTAAGGTCAGGGGATATTACTTTTCCTGTAGAAAAAACCCACAATCAAGATTTTCAAGGACATCCAGAAGTATCTTGGCAAGTCGAAGTCGAAGAAGTCGTAATGACCAACCCCGTACCTGAACCTAATGGCACTATAACTTACCAAACGGAACCTTTACTTGTCTCTAGTAAGACAGCAAAAACTCTAACGTAGGTTCATGACGTAAAGCCTGAGAAAACAACTGGTACTACCGATGAGGTAAAGAAGACTCCCTAAGGACGGGAGTCATCATCTATATTACCAGTAGACTCAATCTAAGTGGGTAAGGTCTGGTAAAGTCAAGAGACTAAGGATCTTACAACTACAAGTGAGAACGGTAGAGGACAAACTGGTGAAGGTCAAACGGGACTAAGTACCTGGATTGTAAGGTCCAAGGATACGTTATAACGAGAAATGTCGTAGTCTGGAACGAAGATAGTGGTCAGTGTAGGTGTTGACCAATAACGAAAACGAAACCGAGGTAGGGAAGTAAGAAAGACCTCAATAAAGAGGTGACTAGAGGTCATCGTATAACCCGTGGATGACTGGACCCCTCAAGGAGAAAGTCACAGGATAGTAAAACGGAAAAGTATGACAAGTACCCCAAGAGTTCCGTTCTTATGACTTCACTAAACGGTAAGGGAAAAGGTCACCTGGTGTAAGACAGTCTGGAGAGGTGGTACTGGGTGGGCAGAACCCACCGGGGTTTCCCGTACCGAATCAAAGTAACTCAATCTGTTCCGACACCAGGTACACTAATCTAACTGATCAAAAGACACTAATACCAAACACAGAGACGGGAGTCTACGGACAACGTTGTAGATGACAGAATGAACCCAAAGAGAATGGGACCTGCACCCTATAGAGAAGTCCCGACGAGGTCGTTTCGTGTCGACGACGAGGAATGGAACTTGCTCCCCATAGATAGAGGAGTGGTAGCGGGGAGGACTGGAACTTGCACCTCATCGAGGAGAGCCGGGAGGACGCGGGTACGTTGGTGGTAAGGAACCTGCACTCCAACTTAATTACTTATTTAATCAAGTTTGTACTGTTACGTTACTTACCTTTATCCTTAGAGATCATTCTTCAGTTTACAGTATAGTCTCCCTTGTACTTTAGAGTCCTAACATAAAGGAGTACACGTTGTGGTTCTGTATATGTCTTGAGTAAGTGTTACTGTTTCTATAGGTAGAAATGGTAAGTCATATTTTGTGTTGTTGTTGTATTTTTGAGATACATCCCTGGTATTTCGAATACCCTTTAAACCTTCCACTTATTATTGGAATTGTCACAATTAAAGTCGTTAAAGGTAAGTCCGATGTTCAAAGGCCCTAAAATAGTGATTTGAAAATGTTGGAAGTTTGAGAACGACGATTCCAGGTATTTAAAACTCACCTTCTAGGTGAATCAACACTGTATGTCAATACCGAACTATATCCGACCCATTAAATCCCGATATTTTGAAACCCTTTGTCTTCTTTGTTCCAACAAACACCACTAACAAAAGGACCTTTGTTTTTAACCACTCTATTTTCTCCGGAGTAGAAGTATTGAAAGAACTAATTACGAACGTCTACAAGACGAGTGATTGACTGACTACGAGACAGACGAATAAACATTGTACTCGTAATATAATTATTACTTGAATTAGTAACGAACTATTTACACAAACCGATATACAAGATTTTTCTCCTGTCAAAAACCTCTGTCCTCGGGACTCGAGGTTAGGGTGAGACGGTGACTCCACTCACATACACACACACGTAGACACACTAAACACATCGAAGTGAATTAAGGCTAAAAGAATCCTATTACGGACGATCCGTACCAGTAACACGGTAAGTGGTGAGGGAACACACCAACGAGGAATTTCTGGTAAAAGTTCTTCAGAAAAGTGTACGCAACGTTACAAGGCACAGTACACCGGACTGAGAAATCTGAGTGTCTACCCATTTGGTCACTCCTTTTAACTGAGATGTTTGACGGACGGGGGTTTACCTATTACCACTAATAAATCAGATTAGAAGGAAATGTTTATAAAATTAAAAGGATCCACCGTGTTATCACTTCTTAAACGGACGGCCACGTCCT
The DNA here is from genome assembly GCA_006410555.1 of Capra ibex. Taxonomy (NCBI): domain Eukaryota; kingdom Metazoa; phylum Chordata; class Mammalia; order Artiodactyla; family Bovidae; genus Capra; species Capra ibex. Next base: position 57,071,091 of record SJYO01049755.1, on the reverse strand, counting down.
CTGTGTTCCCAACCCCCAAACTAGGGACCCAACCCTTGTAGGGAACCTTTTCCTCTACCGTTAGTTCAGGTTATAAGAACGGGTCTTTTAGGGTACCTGTCTCCTCGGACCACCCGATGTCAGGTATCCCTAAAGGGTCCGTTCTTATGACCTCACCTAACAGTAAAGGAGGAGGTTCCATAGAATGGTTGAGTCCTTGACTTGAACGTAGAGGACGAACCGTCCGACTAAGAATTGGTGACTCGGTGGACCCTTTGGTCTTAATTGTAACGACAACGACGACGACGATTCAGCGAAGTCAGTACAGGTTGAGACACGCTGGGGTCTCTACCGTCGGGTGGTCCGAGGCGTCAGGGACCCTAAGAGATCCGTTCTTGTGACCTCACCCAACGGTAAAGGAAGAGGTTACGTACTTTCACTTTTCACTTTCACTTCAGTGAGTCAGTAAAGACTGAGAAACGTTGGGGTACCTGACGTCGGATGGTCCGAGGAGGCAGGTACCCTAAAAGGTCCGTTCTCATGTCCTCACCCCACGGTAACGGAAGAGACTTTTAATTGTAATTTATTTATTTTAATCTATTGTTATTTTCCGTTGAAGTTTTATTTTTCATCATTCGAAGTCAAACTATATTATGAGTAAATGTACGTTTCAAAATAAAGGAGTGTTAAATTCTACACTTAACAATATGTCCAATAAGAGAAGGTAAACTTTACAGAGATACTATTTATTATGTTGTATTTATTGACCATTATAAACCTCGGTTTACTAATTCTTTACATACCAAAATACTTATATTTATCCGTCTTAATTTTGAAACTTTCGACTTCACTTCATTTTCAGCGAGTCAACACAGACTGAGAAACAATAAGGTACCTGATAGTACCTTAAGAGGTCCGGTCTTATGACCTCACCCATCGGAAAGGGGCGAGGTCCCCTAGAAGGGTTGGGTCCTTGACTTGACCCTAGAGGACGTAACGTCCCCCTAAACAATGGTTGACTCGATACTCCCATTTAACATGGGATTTATTTCGTTCATATTACCGGATGAACGGAGATCTTCTTTCTGATTTAATTCGGAGAAAAATCTCCGGGTACTAGAACCGTAGTAATGATGGGGACAAAGTAACAGAATAGGTAGGACATTCCGACTTATGTTCGAGACGGAGAAAACCCCGACGAAGACGGAATCCTTAGGTAATGAACGAACTAAGTAACGAAACCCAAGAGTAACGTAGGAGGAAATATAGTTCATGTATAAGTGGTTTATCTTACTACTGGATCATTTACTACTGTTACTGAAACCGGATATTACACTTCATTCCGAAACATGTTGATTTTAAAATTTAAGACACAATTCAACACACCGTCGACTTACACGGTCTGTGTACTCTTTTGTGACGTAAAAGATAGAGGTAGTGCTATTTTGACCCAACCCGAACCTCTGAGTCAATACCAGTCTCATTCACTGTACTCAAACTCGTTTGGGGTCCTCCGTCACTTCGGACCGTACGACGTCAGGTTACCCCAGTGTTTCCCAGCCTGTGTTGGCTCACTGGCTTGTTGTTTACGTCTATTTTCTAGAACGAAAGGAAGACGAGAAAGGGACTTTGACCTTCTTTTCTGAAAGTTCACCCGTCTCGGTGTACTTCCTTCCTTAGACCTGAAAAGTCGGGAACGAGAAGACGATCCCCTAACGGTGGTCCTTTTGGTGGTCCGAAAATATCCTGGTTCTGTACTCTCTCTTTATTTTGTGTTATCACCATTCGGTGGTTTTGTAATCCCGGTAACCGACCATACTTAAAAACATCGATTAAGTTCGGAGTAAATTTTTCACCCCGATTTCGTAGTAGTAGTAATATCAATAATAATGACACTAATATTTCAATTTATTTATATCGTGGATCAAAATTAACAAATAATTAAATTATTAATAATGAATTACGGACCGTAACTCTTAAATGACGTAGGATCTAAAATACGATTCATTAAAACACATACTTGATTATAATCTAATGGGTTTCATATATTTGGTTCACGATGTGGGATACTGCACGATACAACGAAGTCAGCACAGGTCGAGCAACGCTGAGATACCCGACATCGGGAGGTCCAAGGAGACAGGTCCCCTAAGAGGTCCGTTCTTATGACCTCGCCCAACTGTACGGGAGGAGGTCCCCTAGAAGGGCGGCGTCCCTAGTTTGGGCGTAGAGAATGAAGAGAACGCAACCGTCGTCCAAGAAATGGTGATCACGGTGGACCGTTCGACGTATCTTTGGCTCACCTAAAATATTTATTTCCTTAAGAAGGTCTGACCAACGTCTCAATAGTCCAGTCCTAAGACTGGATTTAGACGGTTAAAGGTAGAGACGTTAGATGAACGGGCCGGGAATCTGAGAGTGGACGATTTTCCTTCTTGTCTTTACATGACTTGATGGTGTACCGTCACTGACCCGATCTTTGACCATCTTACTTCTCCCACATAGTCATTTTTACCCACTACAATGTGTGTTCCATTGTTTACTAGGGTTGGGTCACTGAGACTCACCACTCGTTCCCAAAAACTTTTTTTGTGTCTCTAAAGGGTAGGTCTGTGGTTGTTTCGTCCGGAAAGACTTTGTACAGTGACTTACCCCAACGGTAAGATGTCTTTGAACGTCGGTCGATGAGACGAGAAAAGTTACTTAGTTAAAAGACAATGAACTTTAATACTCTCTCCACAATTGTAGAGGTTACTATACGTACGTTTCAAGTCCCTTTTTTTCTGACCAAGTTTAGGTTTTGTAATACTAGGAAAGAAGGTATTTATCATGCAACGGTTGACTTTAGTTCGTAATTGATCCGCTACTGAGTCTTTACACGTCTCATCTTGAGTTCATGATTCTCGTTTTCGTCGTTAATAAGATGTACTCCATTGATTAAACAGTTTTCTCTGTATTTACTTAAGTCAAAGAGGAACAGTTGGTATTTATAAATCGTAAAGACTTATGTAGGGTAAACCTGACCACTCATTGTTGGTAAACTAAATAAATAGTTTTGTTTGAACGGAGAGTAGCGTCTCGATAACCTCGTAAGTGTTTTACGTTAATGGACGTTTCACCGGTCCACTTGAACCCGTACAGGGAAGAAGAGACCCGTGATATGTATTTTACTCCTATCAATAATCTACTTCACTACACATCTAGAGACGGTGTGGTCCGACCCAATGAAGAGTGGTACCTTTTAGTCTGTCATGGGACACATCTCAGTCTCCGACCCTAAGTTCTAGATGAGACCAAAAAAAAAAAAAAATTAATTGAAACTTAATTTCCTTGATGAAAATAAGGGAATCGAAGTCAAAGAAAGTACACAACAACGAGTCAGGGATACAGTATAGACTGAGAGACACAGGGGTGTCTGACATCGGACGGTCCAAGGAGTGGACACCCTAAAGGGTCTGTTCTTATGACCTCACCGAACGGTAAAGGAAGAGGTCCCCTAGAAAAGTTGGGTCCCTAGTTTGGGTGCAGAGGACGTAACCGACTACTTAAGAAATGGTGACTCGATGGACCCTTCGAAGGTGTACATTTCCTTACTATTAGTACGAATGGTGAAGTTTACATACACTATTAGTTCCGTTTAAAAATTTTATACTACTCACCCCACCCTTCAGAAGGTATATGGTCCACAGTACAATTAGAGGTGTCTATGCTTCAAACGTTATTCTCCGAGGACGGAAGACCTACAAGTAGCATCACTTTCCTTACTTACCTATTACGTGATTATTACCCATTGGAAAGATACTTGTGAACGAGACACGTCTGAGACTCAGTTAGAGAAAGAAAATAAGTGAGTAAATTATAAACGACCCTTGGTCATGGTCCAATCATGGTCCGTGACGAATTAGTGTACAGAATAGAAGAATATAACAGAAGAACACAATTGGAAGTATTATTCAGTATTCTGTCAAATAGAACGTTACGAGAAAAGTTGTCCTTCCCATGACTTCGAGTCTTTCAAGACCATCGAAAACGGTTAAGTAGGCCTTTCGATTATTAATCATTTCAACCCAATCCTAGAATTCGAAAAACATAAATTCTAGACAGTAACAAATTAGTGATTCAACAACGTACTGAGACACTGGGGTACCTAACGTCGGACGGTCCGAGGAGACACGTACTCTAAAAGGTCCGTTCTTATGACCTCGCCGAACGGTAAAGGAAGAGGTAATTCTATACACAAAAATGGATTTTAAATTGACCGGACTTTTACTTCCGTTAGTTCCTCCCAAATGTCCTCGTCTCCCTCCTCTATGTCCGAACTGTGTTCTCCAGAGGCTCCTCTGTCTACTAAAGCCTTGGGAAAAATTTTGTTTTCTAGGTCGTTTCATTTCTATATCTTTGATCTTTGTCATACTGTACCGTGGACTTAGACTTTACAGTGATTTGTTCATCCAGAAGCCACACATACTACGTTAATAATAACATACGTTTTGACGGTGTGTCAACTGGACCAACATCCAATGAAAGGAGAAGAGGGGAGGGACAGGTTATTAGGAGAAGGAAGGAGGAAGAGGGTTGATTAAGAAGACTTAACTCCAAGCTTTCTTTTTTACTTAACGGGTAGGAGTCTCGACCAGTTTCGCTAAAAACACTCCTCGTCGGACGTAGTCAAAGTCGAGTCTTATACGTATGATGGTTTTCATTTCAGTAGTGACAGATACCGAAACGTCGACCTCCTTTGGTTCATCTACTGGCACTTTCGTCTAGTTGGACATATCTGATGAAACCTCGTATATCTTCCCGGTCATGGTCCTCGGGGTCTCCCTTTCAAACAGCACACACACACACACACACACGTGCGTGCACTTCGGACGATACGAACTGTAACAAGACTTTCAATGTTAAGGAAGAACATTGGTGTTTATATAACGACTACTACACCACTTATAAGTTAGTGACGAGGTAAAAGTTAAATAGTTAATTTTACGTTAGAAGTCTCCACAAAATAGATAAAAAAAGGTCAAAAGATCTCTTTATTAACTGAAGGTAGTAACATATACAAATTCCATGTGTTGTACTACCTAACTAAATGTATTGACACTGTTTACCATGTTCTCACCGGCTATTAGGACTAGTCTACATGCCCAATCCCTCTCTTCCCGTATAATGAAATCTTTCTCTTATCAGAAACTCTTTTATAGATTGGGTTGAGGAAACTCCTTGGGGTGGTACCAATCTTAGATTTCACATGTCTCAGTTCCCACTCTCTCTTTTGTCGGGGTGTGTCTGGAGTTCACCGTTGTTTCCTCAAACTTGAAGTCGGATACTCGTGACTCGTCGGAAGTGTCTCAGACTTAGACCTCTCCTCGGGTGCTCTTTAGGGTCCCCTCTTTATTGACCTGGGTCTCTGGGTCGATGACTCCCAGACGGACACTCAAGTCCAAAGTTCATCCACACTCTTTAGGGGGTCTCCCCGAAACAGTTTAGTTTTGAGTTGGGCCAGATGGACGGTCGAAATGGCGGACGAAGTAAAATACGACCACGTACTCTACCCTAAGTCAAGATTCCAGTGAAAAACTTGTGACAAATGTTATAAGAGAAAATACAAAGAAAAAGACTTTTCTTACCCTTCCACACAATCTGGGAAAAGTTTTGACGTCATTCGCAGGAGTCGAAGAAAACGTTGAAGTAAGTAAGGGGGGTAGGGGGTGGTAGGAGAGTGGTGGGAGCCTAGGCATCCAACAACAAACGGAGATCTCCTGTTCTCGTCTAACTCTTCTTACCTGACCGGATCACGAAGTAGGACTTGAGTACGACGGACCCTCCCTGACTACGACCTCGACGGTCTCCGATACTCCTTGGAGTCGTCCCCATGGTCACTTAGTCACGGAAGTCGGTTTGATTTTAGCTATGCAGAGTCAGATCCAATTATTGGGGGTGTCGGACGAGTGTGTACACTTGATCTGTATTCCGCAACGATTCTTACATGACGTTATATATTAGTAATGAACAAAAGTATTTGTAAGAGGTGAGAGGAAGATAGTCCGGGACCCATAGTAAGATCGAAAGAGGGAAGGAGAATATGGGTTCATAAGAAAAAAAAGAAAGAAAAAAAAAAATTACACCTGGTAAAAATTTCAGAAAAAACTTAAACAATGTTATAAGAAAGACAAAACCAAAAAACCGACACTCCGTACGTCTTAGAATCGAGAGGTTGGTCCCTATGTCGGGACATGGGAGACGTTACTTTCCGTTCTAGAATTGCTGCCCTGTCTGCCCCTTCAGTGAGGACTCGTGAGATATACGTTTGTTACAGTTTGGAGAGTGGTCGGGAGTCTTGTAGGGTAAATATTTTGTGACAAAGGACATGAAGTAAGTAAGCAATTAAATAAATACACGGTCAAAAACTCCTCGATAATATACGTTCGTGTGAAGTCCCACTATGTCTTCACTTGTTCAGAATAAGGGATTATTGCCGAAGGAGACCGTTATATATGATTCCGATGGATGTGTCATAACAGTTCATCAGTTGTGGGAGTGGGTAGAATAAAAAGAGATCCTATATCGTCTGGTGGCTAATCTTTCCCTGGTGGAGGACTTCAATTTTGACTTATTGTTAATTGTCGTCCCTTTTCTGTCTGTTTACAAGTTGGTCTTTTCATGTCTACTGGGTTGGATGTTACAGTTCTATATAGGTATCATGTCCAGTACATTAAATAACTATATGTCTTTCTGCTAACTACCAAAACGTTTTCCGAGTAAAAAGAGTAAGGGAGGAAAGGAGTAAATTAAATACCGGTTCTAGATAGTTACTGTGGAGGAATAGTAAAAGACACACTTAATGAAAGGAGAGGTAAAGAGGACGATGGTAGAACTAATATAGGTATAGTAGAAAACGGACCTAATAACATGATTGAAGGATGGACGGGATATATCAAAGGGTTGTCGAGTGTTTAGGTCAGATAGGAGGAGTTTCGACGGCTCGATTAGAGAGGTTCTACCTTGATAGTGACTCGTGGGAAAGAAACTTGGATTTTAAGAAAAAATAAAAAAAATTGTTTTCGTAACGGTCGTCGTTGTCGTTGGAACACGAAATATCGGTCTATCTCCGTCCCCAAAAAGACAAAATTGAGAAATAAAACATAACCTCATATCGGTTAATTGTTATACACTATCAAAGTCCACCTGTCGTTTCCCAGAGTCGGTATGTATGTACATAGGTAAGAGGGGGTCTGAGGGAAGGGTAGATCCGACGGTGCATTGTAACTTGTCTCAAGGGTTGTTTCATCCAGAAACAATCAATAGGTAAAATTTATATCGTCACACATGTACTGGTAGGGTTTGAGGGATTGATGGAGGAGGTGGGCCCGTTGATGTTCAAGTAAGAGATTCAGACACTCAAAGATAAAACACTTATTCAAGTAAGATAGTAAAGAAGAATCTCAGGTGTATATTTTCTACAGTTCGTTATAAAGAGGAGGAGACAGACTGAATTGAAGTAAGACGTGTTATTACAGATCTAGGTAGGTACGACAACGTTTACCGTAATAAGGTAAGAAAAATTACCGGCTCATTATCAGGTAACATATATACGTATGATGTGGAAGACTTGGATTTTGAGAAATCGACATGGGATAACGGATTATTTACGGAATTACTTAGTAGACACAAAGTTTGGCCGTATGTTTTAGGAAGTACTAAACGCAGGACTTCGGGACGAGTCAGAGTAGTGATCTTTTTCGTGATAAGTAAAGAAACACGGTACCTAGTTGGACACCAAATCTGGAGATCCAGAATTCAGTGAGAAGGGTGACGGAGTCTGAGAAGAAAGGTAGAATATAGACCGTTTTAGGATCACTGGAATATTCTAAGGTTTCGACAACAATGGAATAAAACGGAAGAGTCTGATAGGAAACGGGTTTGTGTAACTGGTGAATTCGAGACCCAGAGGGAAGTGGGGACCTTAGACGTCTAAAGTGGTTGTAATGACATACCTATATAACTATCGATAGATACATACATACACAGATAGATAAAAAGGTAAAGACTGTACAGATCAGAGACGTCAGGGTCTACAACTGGTCCCGGTCCAGGGTAAGTAAAAATACTGCGAGTTGAAACTTTTTACGGACGACGAATAATAAACAGGTTATTTAAACGTAGTCACTTACTTATCATATTTATCTACTTATTGCCTTATTTACAAGTCAAAGGAGTTATGTCAATTTGTCCATTTACCCATTACCAAATCTTTCCAAAGATAGTGTTCAACAATGTTCGTACAATTTTACAAAACCCACAAAGTTGTCTTTTAACAGTTATAAACCCTTCTAAGTAACTAAGTCTTATAGAGATTTATCTTGACAATTCTAAGACATAATACAAACCAACAAATGCGTCGATACCGAGGTTTATCTATCTATTGACTGAAGAACTTTATTACCCGGTACGAAAGAGGTGGTGTCATAGTGAGTGGGAGTCATTTGTATTCGTATGAAATATTTGTTACAAAAATTTATAACGACATCTTTTTATATGTATCGTATTTCAACTACCAAGATTATTGAAAATTTAATTAAATAAATAAAATTAACCTCCGAATAATGAAATATTATAACATCACCAAAAACGGTACTTTCACTTTCACTTTCACTTCAGCGAGTCAGTACAGGCTGAGAAACGCTGGGGTACCTGACATCGAATGGTCCGAGGAGGGAGGTACCCTAAGAGGTCCGTTCTCATGACCTCACCCAACGGTAAAGGAAGAAGTCCCCTAGAAGGGCTGGGTCCCTAGCTTGGGACCAGAGGACGTAAGGTCCGTCTGTGAAATTGGAGACTCACCAAATCCGGTATGTAACTGTACTTAGTTGGGGCCTACATTTACACAACGGGTAGGACTTGAGAGGAAGGCGGAGAGAGACCACCAAAATTAGTAAAATTCACATGTCACCTCACTGTAATTTATGTAAGTACAACAACACGTTGGGAACGGTGGTAGGAAGAGTTTTTGTAAAAACAGTAAGATTTGAATTTGAGACAGAGGTCGTTGGTCATTGAGGAGAGATGGAGGAAAGGGGTCGGAGACGATTGGACAATTCATCTTACCACCAGTGAGAAGATGAAACACAAAGATACTAAAACTGAGAAGATCCAGGGAGTATGTGCACGTTGGAAGGTTATGACTATGAACAGGAAACCACTGACCGGATAAAGAAAATCGTATAACAGAAATTTAAAGTAGGTAAACTATCGTATATAGGCTTAGGGTAAGGAAAAATTCTGTCTCATTATAAGGTAACACACATAGATGGTATAAAACAAATAAGTAATAAACAAGAAGTAAGTCGATAACTACCTGTCGGATTTCCAGTAGAGGTGGAAGACCAATAATACTTTTTACAACGACACCAGTGACCACATATTTGTGAACAAACTCAGAGACGAAAGTTAAGTAAACTCATGTATTGGTCTTCACCTTGACGATCTAACATATCACTAAGACACAAATTTAAAAACTCGTTTAAGACATAACAAAAGGTGTTACCGACGTGGTAAATTGTGAGGGTGGTCTTTACGTGTTCCCAAAGTTAAAGAGATATAGGAGTGGTTGTGAATCCGTGAATCAAGAAAAAATAAAAAATATAGCCGGTAGGACTTCCCACACCGTAATATTTGTGAACGTTTATTTACTTTTTTGTATGTCCTAGATAATCCCAAAATCTATCGTTTCTACGTCGTCCTTCCAACTATTACATTTACATTGAAGTCCCATTACCACGGAACAATTTCGTGTCTAAACCCCCAATTTAAAGACCGAGTCAATTATCGAGTCGTATGGTCTCACTTTGGTCTTAAAAGGACAAAGAGGTAGACATTTCACCCCATTTACTATAGTTCGAATGTTACAATAAAACTGTTTGGTTTAATTACGGTTATGTCCACAAGGACTTTCGAAAAGAGGTTTCTGTGAATAATTATATACTAATAGGGTCAAAGTCGGTCAGGCGACGATACTTCAGACATGAAGTTGTGGAGAGGGACTTGGAGTCTGTTCTTGTTGTTAGACATAAAAGTAAAGATGTCCTTACTTCGTTCTCTGACCGACCTCAGTTCTCACACCCCAGACGTAAGACTTAGGAGAATGAACCTCGTCCGCTGGAACGTGTCCCGTGAAGTGGATACACTCAACAAAACAAATGAAGTGGACTTTTTGTCTCTTGTTCTATTCATGGACGTTCGAGTCACCACTACTCCGTTACTCTATTACAGACTTGTTTTCGTTGTTTCCGGACGTTATGTGTTATCGGTATAAACCGACGTTTAGGGACGAGAGATGTCCCACTTTTACCCGTAGTCAACAAGTTAGTCTCCTCGATCGGGTCCGAAAGTAAGTTTGGTAGGTGACACAAGGGAGAAAGGGATGGACGGTACCTTCTAGTTACTCTATTACGTACACAAATTAAGGGAACTTTCACGAACCCTTTCATATTTCGTAATAGTTTACGTCCAACAGTAATATTACGAATTATCCCCAGACTAAGTTACGATAATTTTAAGCTGTCGTGTCTCCTACCCTTTCCGTCCGTCTAAAGGTTTGTCTATTATTGAAAATAGTCGTAGTCTGACATAGGTCTTGTACAAAAAAGGAAGACTAGTCGTTACTTTTCACGACATTAATTAAACTGTTGGTTCGTTTCGGTACTTAATTACCCTTCAGTAAGAGACTCCCTGTAAAAAGGGGTACTTACCCCTTTTTACTGACTTTATTAGTTCGTCTATACGACCAGAACCTTTGACCACAGCCCCGTTTGAAGCGAACACACATATGGTACTAGTGGAGGAAGATACACCCTTCTAGTTTTCGTACTAGTCTATGCCTCTCATTTACGACAACCTTCTAGTAGTCTCCTCTCCTGTGTTTTAGTTAGTCCCACGTCCTCCCTTTCCCTTCTAGTCTCCTCTTCACTATGTAACATTCATTCGGTCGATCACTCTTCACTTTGGATTTTAAGTCCGGATTTTAAGTACGAAGGACTCACCCAGTGGGTTTATTTATTTACTTATTTGGATTTAAGTTTACTGGAACTGAACTTAGATTTGAAACGATGAAAATTCTCATACTGGAGTCATTTTCCAACAAGAGAGATCCAAGGTAAGTTCGGAATAGGAATTTTCACATCTTTTCGTAAGGTCAAGGAAAACCATGTAAACTAGACTTTAACGAAGTAATTTCAGAATTAGTCAATGATACACACCCAATAAAGGAGTGACCGACCTGTATAGACCTTAAGTTTGAACTGTATCTTGGTACGAAAAATTTAACCTTCTCCGTTAGGTTAGTGAACTCCTCAACCATCTCTAAGTCTAAGATTAAGTCCATCAACCCCTACAAAGGACCCCGAAACGTACACTACAACTACGACGACCAGGTACCTGAAGGGAGGTTCCGAGCTCCTGTCTTTCTTACGTCTCTTGGTTGGGGTTGTGTCTGGAAACCCTCCCAATAAAACAATAGACTTACTACGACTGGTCTCAGTACCTTTATACGACACGATATGAAATTTGGGTATAGGTTCTTAGTTTCTACTGTTTCCAACTGTCTTCAATTCTGATATGGGGTAACGTTTGTGAGAGTGGTACGAAAGGGTCGAGTCGGTAGAAGGATAGTGGTATTGTTCACGGTGATCTGTTATTTATGTTTTATTTATTTATAAAATAGTAACACTCTGTTTTATTGTAACTTGTGTAGACACTGAATTTGAAACAAGGATTAATCTCCATTAACAGGAGTGTGTAACCAAAGTAGCAATAAGTCCTCTCGACACAGAGGAGTACTCGTCTTCTGTTAAAAGATTGATCGTTCCCTTCAAGACTACTGAATTGTCGTTCCTTCTATAGACCTAGATAGATACACGAAGAACATGAGTAGGGTCAGCGGAAAGTCTTAGAGGAAACTAGAGTCTGACTTTCCTCTTCCTGTGGTACCTCAAACATTACTATTACTACTATCGTCGGTAAATAATTCATGAAAGTTACTCGTTACGTCAAAGTCAGTAGCATTGTACATTAAAACAAGTGAAAAACGTTTACTGTGACCTTATCTGTGGTAATAATCAACGATAACGATTGGTCGGACGGATTCTAACCGTGAGACTTACTAGACTCGGACTTCAGGTGTGAGGACGATAGGTGTAGGACTTTCACACTTACACTTTCACAATCAACGAGTCAGTACGGGATGAGACGCTGGAGTTCCTCACTTCGGGCGGTCCGAGGAGACAGGTACCCTAAGAGGTCCATTTTTATACCCTCACTCAACGGTAAGGAAAAAGGTCTCCTAGAAGAGTTTGGGTCTCTAACTTGGGTCCGGAGGACGAAGTGTCGAAGAAATGTCAAACTCAGTTTAAACCTCGGGGGTGTAGGACTTTTATTTCAAGTGTAAAGATAAAGTTTCCAGAAGGTACCGTAACGAGGTATTTGGTACTCAAATTTGGATCAGGAGAGAGGGAATTGGAAACGGGATGGACAGTTTTGGGATGAGAATGGGGTTGAGAGACAAGTTCACCTTAAAGGTCTCGTAGGAGAATATTGTGAGTCCAACCACTTTTACGAAAAGAAAATCGAGGTTACTTTGAAGTACATTCAGAGACTTATAAAAGAGTAAGCCATGATGGAATTGTTACGGAGTTGATTCGGGGTCAAATGTCAGAAGTACTTAGGTTCAGGTCGGAGACGTGACGTTGAGACTTAGATTAGAACCTCGACCTCAAAACCCACTTCATCTCCTCTCGTCGAAATAACCAAACGGTCCGTTTCACCCGGTGTCTCCTGATTACGGGAGTTTTGATACATAGGGTTGGACCCCAGTCCCCTATCACTCCTGAAAAAATCACTACCAAGTTTCTACCATACTAGTCGACCATCTACAAGAAAACTGACAACCGCTCTCTATTCACCCTCGGTCGTAGTAGTTGGAAGACCAAGGTTGTCTAGACTCCAGACGTACAACCACCCGTTGTATGATAATTGAAGAGGGTAGACCAACCCCAAAGTCTTAGACGTCTTGTCAGGTTTCTATAACGATACACATTGGGAACTCCCCCTTGTTCAGGGGTCGGGGTTTCGATGTAACGACAAAGGACTGAAGAGGAGGGAACAGGGATATCGAGGAGGAAAGGGATTAATCTTTGACAAACTTAGATGGGAAACCTAGAGTCCCTTCCGTTGTGTCCTTCCGAAAACACAGACCACCGACCCTCCAGGGTGTCACAGGAACAACAACAAGTCAGAGAGTCAATACAGGTTGAGAAAGGTTTAGGCACTTGACGTCATGTAGTCCGAAGGGTCAGGAAGTGGTAGAGGGTCTCGAACAAGTTTGAGTACAGGTAGATCAGTCACTATGGTAGGTTGGTAGAATGAGGAGACAACAGGGGAAGAGGAGGACGGAAGTTAGAAAGGGTCGTAGTCCTAGAAAAGGTTACTCAGTCAAGAAGTGATGTCCACTGGTTTCATAGCCTTGAAGTCGAAGTCGTAGTCAGGAAGGTTACTTATAAGTCCTAACTAAAGGAAGTCCTAACTGACCAAACTACAGGAACGGTAAGTTTCCTGAGAGTTCTCAGGAGAGGTTGTGGTGTCAAGTTTTCGTCAAGTGTCCCGGGACGAGTCATAGTTAGTGTGAACTTATTATACAAAATAATAGAGTAGTTTTGCGTTAATAAAAAAGGTTTACGAAGTAAAAATAAAAGATCATAAATTGTGCAGAAAGACGAATGTATACATAGACGGGTTACTAGATCCCCGTGAAACTCCCACACTCAGCCTAGTAGGTGAAGCGGAGACAGAAGGATTTCGAGTCGTAAATGATCAACGAGTTTTTTATGAAAACACGTTAAATGTCTACCCTTTTGTCTCCGAGTATAGTGGTTCACTCAATCCTCCACCTAGGTCCCGAATTTGAGTGCTTGGTGACTAACAAGGGGACGCAAAGTATGTTTGTGTCTAGACAGATGGTACGTGTGTTAAAATTTTCAGTATGACTCTCTTTTCCTCCTATGATTAGGTGTATAGTAATCACCCTTAGGATGTTAAGATCTCTTCGGTATCTCCTCATGTACTCTCTTTAAGATGAACTATTGTGTAAGATCTTCGAAGGTTTGGAATAAGTTCACCTTACTAATCCTCCTTGACATGGTTTTCTACGAGTCTTTTCGACCGTGAGTTAAAGAACACTTGTCCGGGAGACTCAAAACAAAAGTCAAGTCAAATCAGTGAGTCAACACAGGCTGAGAAACGCTGGGGTACTTGGCGTCGTTCGGTCCGTAGGGACAGGTAGTGGTTGAGGGTGTCAAGTGGGTTTGGGCACAGGTAACTCAGCCACTATGGTAGGTTGGTAGAGTAGGAGACAACAGGGGAAGAGGAGGACGGGAGTCAGAAAGGGTCGTAGTCCCAGAAAAGGTTACTCAGTCGAGAAGTGTAGTCCACCGGTTTCATAACCTCAAAGTCGAAGTCGTAGTCAGGACGGTTACTTGTGGGTCCTGACTAGAGGAAATCCTACCTGACCGAAACAAAATGAAGGTAAGTTTTGGTCAAAGCCCCTTGATTTAATGATTTCCCGTTAACAGAGGAAAAAGATCACGAAGACTTAACCACTCCGGCAATAGACACCGCGTGTCATGTCCTATATTTTACGTGTAAAGTTCATAGTCAGTCAGTCAGTCAAGTCAGTGAGTCAGCACAGGTCGAGAGACACTGGGGGTACCTGACGTCGTGCGGTCCGGAGGGACAGGTAGTGGTTGAGGGTCTTGAACGAGTTTGAGTACAGGTAATTCAACCACTACGATTCGTTAGTAAAGTAGGAGACAACAGGGGAAGAGGAGGGAGGAAGTTAGAAAGAGTCGTAGTCCCAGAAAAAGTTACTCAGTCAAGAAGTTTAGTCCACCGGTTTCATGACCTCAAAGTCGAAGTCGTAGTCGCTTTGACTTATAAATCCTGACTAAAGGAAATCCTGACTGACCAACCTAGAGGAACGTCGTATATAAAGTTCATATCAAACCCCGAATGTGTACGTTACCGTAACGACGATTCTTTTATATCAACTCAAATCACTTGTAAAAGAAAAACCATTCCTCAGTCTAGAAACCCTTCTTCATACAAGCTAGGGACACAACCTTTCAGAGGACCTCATCCTTTACCGATCGGTGAGGTCGTAAGAAAGGACCTTTTAGGGTACCTGTCTCTTCGGACCGTCCGATATCAAGTACCTCAACGTTTTCTCAGTCTGTTTTGAATCACTTGTTTTGTACAAAATGTATAAGTAAGTAATAAGTTAGTAGGTAAACTGGTTGGTTATTTGTAGATAAGTAAGTAAGTTGTGTAAATTGGTTTTTTACAGACAACTCGAAGAACACATGTTCGGGAATCGTAACCCGTCCCACGTCTCACGGCTGACTTTGTGTCCTCCACGGACGAAGATCAAATTTCCGACCCTTGGGTTAAGTAAGAAAGAAAATGATTAAGGTGTTCGTATACGACTCTTAGATGTCTACATAGTCAAAAACGACCGAACACCAATATTAACCGACCAAGTGTGTTGCTCCTCGAACAAGTTTCTAGATCCTCGTTCGTCCAACTTTACTGTCCGTGTAAGAGATATGTGTATGCCAAGTAGTGGTGTCTGAAAAACGGTTCCGTCGCAGACTTTCCTCGAGTCCTTGGAATTAGTTTAACGGGTTCTAGTACGTTATATTTTCTTTCACCCTTTACTTACTGTCTGTACCTCGCAGATGAGACATGGTAAAGATAATGTGGTATGGTGAGTTCAGTCGTGTCCTGTAAAAAGTATGTAAGTTAGGTACTAATTATGTTATCACTATCAGTAGAAAAATGAATGATCTATAAATAATCCATAAAATATACATAATTGACAAAATTCTATGTCGTCTTTCACACTTCGAGATGTGGTTCCAGTGTCCAGATTTCGGGACATGGTTTCAGTGTCCAGTTTTCAGAGACCTTAATTGGTTTAGACTATCGTTGTCGACGGTACTCGGAGGTCTAGATTTGACCGGTCAAGGGACTGGGGTATACTCCATTTTATAGGTGGGATAATGGGTAGGAATTCGTAGAATTGGTTGGATAATGGATAGGACATCGTAGGATTGGTTAGTGGACTACGGTGGAAAGGTCCTCCTTAAACAAGACAGAACTCCGTCTCCTCGGACCACCCGACGGTAGATACCCCAGTGTGTCTCAGTCTGTGCTGACTTCGCTGAATCGTCGTCGTCGTCTCCTATATTTTTGACCGATGATTAGGTGCTTTCTCCAGCCAAGAGGGAACTCGACCTGGTGACAAGATTGTCGCAGAGGGTGAGATTATTTGAAATAAGAGAAGAGTAAGACGGAGTACAGACCTTGAAGAAAAGATTGGGCACGTGTCTGGTAATGTCTTCCTTGTGTGCCGAGAGAAGAGTTCACGAAGGTATGAACGATTCTTGAACGGAAGGTTTCAGTGTTGTAGTCGCGAGAAATCTCCTATCAATCGCGACGAGACTCCTCGAACGGGTGGATAGGATCTCTGTAAGGATACCGAAAATTAAAGAAGTGTTAAGAGGTAAGACTGAAACGAGGCAGAACGACAGAATCAGAAAACCCCGACTATATTGTTTTATGATGTTCGACCCACCGAATATTTGTTGTCTTTACATAAAGAGTGTCAATACAACTACCCTTAAGACTCTCGTCCCTTGGTCGTACGAATCCGTTTCCGAGAGCACTTCCAGTATCTGAAGAGTCTCGTAGGAGAACACTGTCTTCCCTTCCCTCGAGACCCCCCAGAGCAAATATACCCGTGATTAGGGTAAGTACCCCGAGATGGAAACACTGGATTAGTGGAGGGGTTTCGGACGGAAGATTATGGTAGTGTAACCCGTAGTCCTAAGGTCGTAAGCTTAAACCCCCTTCGGCCCTGTGTTTGTAAGTCTGGTGCTGTGTGCGATTAATCAATAGAAAAGAGTATTGAGGATCATGGACGGGGTAAGAGGCTTAAGACCACGAGACCCTACAATCGAAAGGAACAGACTTAAAGTCGTTATCATTATTCTTTTTGATACTCCAAGAGGAGAAACAGACAATGATAAAGGGGGGAGCCTATTATCTCCCCCTGTTCTGTTTCCTGGCACCACTTCGGTCGGTCTCTACATTATTCACTTGGAACCCCTCCTCACCCCTCCTAGATGTCGGAGGGTAAACGAGATGACATGTTTTGTACTCAAACTCATTCGAGGCCCTCAACCACTACCTATCCCTTCGGATCGCACGACGTCAGGTACCCCAGTGTCTAAGTCTGTGCTGACTCGCTGACTTGACTTGACTTGACTTGACTTGACTTGTTTCGTGAGTATCATCTGTAGAAAATACGTGGGGCGGGAGTGTTTAAAATGAGTTGTGAACTAACGAGACCGGTAACGATACCGTTGGTAAAGACATTCCTACGTAGGATTGGAGTGAACGGAAGTGGATGTACCCTACGAACTCTACATGATGGACAAGACGATAGAGTGTGTGGGTGTGGATTTTAAAGACACTCCAATTGGGGAGGGTTCCACTACCCGGATTTGACGACTTACTTATGAGGTGAAGGAGTACGAGACACCCTGTTCAGACCCCACACAAGATGTACCGAGGAGCCTCCAGGAGTCACTCTGACTTGGGAGACCCAAGAGACGGACCTCGTCTCGGAGTAAGGTGTCACGTCCCACCTTGACGGAAAGAGTGGAAACGATAATTGAGAGGGATCAGGAAGGAGAGAGTAGGGGACTCCAGTGACGAGTGTTCTAGAGATGTGTCCGGGGACAGAGACCAAGATAAAAATATTCTTAAGTTCATTTCTTCTCTTTGTTCTAAAACGTCGGGATACTTTACCTGTGCTCTGTGCTATATTTCATTCCTTTATAAGTGTCCCTTTTTGTACCTCTTTTCTGTATAATTCTCTCTATTCTTCCGTCAGTCCAGTCTCCAATAGGGTCCCACGGTCGACTAAACACCACCGGGGGTTTCGGAACCCAAGTTTGTTTACACATCTCTGTCCTCTATTTTGAATTTGGTTAACTTACCTTCTGTACCTAAACCCAAGGGTGAGGGGGTGTATTTTGGTCTTAGAGACTTTATACTGTCGGGGTCTCTTTTTCTAACTGATTTTTTTCCTGTGTGGGTATATTTTCTCGATTACTCTTTTGAATTAACAAAAACGGAACAGAGAACTACCACTCCCCTTCCCCCCATTTAATCAGAGGGAACTTCTGAACATTAATATGACATGATTAGTACTGTAAAATCCTGATCTTAATTTGGAGAAACTTTACTTCTTATATAAAATTTCACCAGGATCTAAACATTTTGGATCCAGTAACGTATTAAGACCCAGTAGGATTGTACACGAAAGAGAAACTTAACTAGCGGCGGGGGGTGGGGCGGATCGGAAAGGTAAAACCTGACACTAAGTAGGTCAGAAAAAGGTAAGATGGATTTTAGGTGGGTAGAATGTAATATTTTCGTTTAATACCCAAACCATCTGACACTCTCTGTATTTGTAGAAAGCTCACTACACTAAGTTTATCACCTTTAAAGCGTCTAACCTTATGAGATGTTTGGTGACGTAAATGAGGGTCTTCTAAGAAGACTACAAAATACCACTAAGCTAATGTTACCTTACCACGAGGTATCCAACCTTTTTGTTACTTACTTATTTTTCGTTATATGAACTTTAATGACATCGTGATCTAAGAATGATCGGGGGTTATGTTAGATATAACTAAAAGAAAATTTTGTACACCGAATCTTTCCTTCCATTATTGGTTGAGTTAAGTTTGTCTCTACCTTTATAAAAGTGGATAAAACTTTAGTTGGTTTCCTTTCTTTAAGAGGTGTTTATGAGAGTGTTTATCTCACAGGAAACTGTCTCGACCCCTTATTTTCTCACAAAAGGGTAAAAGTAATCTAACCACTCACACTAATGTTAAAATTTCGTTCTGACTCTCTACGGTCGAGATATCGTTCCACAGTCATTCTTTGTCTTGGGGTATGTACTGAGGGATAAAATGGACCTATTTAAACAGAGGTTTCGGGGTGTAATTGTCCACGAAATTTTATGGAAGACCCACTCCTGAAGGGACCACCAGGTCCCCAATTCTGAGGTGGGAAAGTGACATCCCCGACACCCAAGTTAGGAACCAACCTCTTGATTCTAGGGTTTAGAAGTTTATAACATACCGTACCGGGGGGATTTTATAATGGAAAATTCTTGTTTATTGTCTACGGAAAAGTCACTCTGGGTCACATACAGAAGATGTTTCATATAGACTCACCGCTTTTCTAACTCTAGTAGTATAAGAAAAAAAGGGTCGAAATGACTATGTATAAACCGTATGTGATAACACATGGAACTTTTGACGATCGACCCTCGACCCCTCCTTTGCGACCTCCAACTCTAGACATTTTTGGGAACTTGTCTTTCTGGGGGTCTCGAAGTCTCAACACACCGGAGTCCGACAGTGGAGGTCCCTCACTTACCACCTTACCGTACTTGTAGGTAACGTAATACCAACTGAAAATTTTCAGAAAATTGGGTACTATTTTGGGGTGCAGGTTCCTCGCCACCGACGCGTCCGCGTCCTCCCGGCTCTCCTCGATGAGGTGTAAGTTCCAGTCCTCCCCGCTACCACTCCTCTATGCGGAGCAGGTTCGATTCCTCGTCACCGACGCGAAACGACCTCGTCGGGACTTTTCTATAGGGTGTAGGTTCCATTCTCTTTGGGTTCATTCTGACATCCACAACACTCTCCCGTAGTCTCCCATCCGTGTGACTTTGGTTTGAGTGTCTTTTGATCAGTTAGATTAGTGTACCTGGTGTCGGAACAGGTTGAGTTACTTTGATTCGGTACGGGACACCCCAGTGGGTTCTACCCTCCCAGTACCACCTCTCCAGACTGTCTTACACCAGGTGACCTCTTCCCTTACCGTTTAGTGAAGTCATAAGAACGGAACTCTTGGGGTACTTGTCATACTTTTCCGTTTTACTATCCTATAACTTTCTCCTTGAGGTGTCCAGTCATCCACGGGTTATACGATGACCTCTAGTCACCTCTTTATTGAGGTCTTTCTTACTTCCCTATCTCGGTTTCGTTTTTGTTATTGGTCAACACCTACACTGACCACTGTCTCCGTTCCAGACTACGACATTTCTCGTTATAACGTATCCTTGGACCTTACAGTCAAAGTACTTAGTTCCGTTTAACCTTCACTAGTTTGTCCTCTACCGATCTCACTTGCAGCTGTAAGATCCTTAGTCGCTTGATTTTACCTGACCTTACCCACTTAAATTGAGTCTACTGGTAATATAGATGATGACGTCCGTTCTTAGGGAGTCTTCTTTACCTCATCGGTAGTACCAGTTGTTTTCTCAGACTTTACGTCATGAACCTACGTTAGAGTTTTTGCTGTCTTACTAGAGACAGGTAAAGGTTCCGTTTGGTAAGTTATAGTGTCATTAGATTCAGATACGGGGTTAGTCATTGCGACTTCTTCGACTTCAACTTGCCAAGACACTTCTGAATGTTCTGGAAAATCTTGATTCTGGGGGTCTTTCTACAAGAAAAGTAATGTCCCCTGACCTTACGTTTTCAGCCTTCAGTTCTTTGTAGACCTCATTGTCCGTTTAAACCGGAACCTTATGTCTTACATCGACCCGTTTCCGATTCTCTCAAAACGGTTCTCTTACGTGACCAGTATCGTTTGTGGGAGAAGGTTGTTGTGTTCTCTTCTGAGATGTGTACCTGTAGTGGTCTACCAGTTGTGGTTTTAGTCTACTAATGTAGGAAACGTCGATTTCTACCTCTTCGAGATATGTCAGTCGTTTTTGTTCTGACCCTCGACTGACACCGAATCTAGTACTTGAGGGATAACAGTTTAAGTCTGAATTTAACTTCTTTCATCCCTTTTGGTGATCTGGTAAGTCCATGCTGGATTTACTTTAAGGAATACTAATATGTCACCTTCACTCTTTATCTAAATTCCCTGATCTTGCCTATGTATCTCACGGACTACTTGGTACCTACCTCCAAGTACTGTAACATGTCCTCTGTCCCTAGTTCTGATAGGGGCACCTTTTCTTTACGTTTTTTAGTTTTACCGACAGACCCCTCCGGAATGTTTATCGACACTTTTCTTCTCTTCGTTTTTCGTTTACTCTTTTCCTGTTTATATTCGTAGACTTACGTCTCGAGGTTTCTTATCGTTCTTCTCTATTCTTTCGGAAGGAGTCGCTGGTTACGTTTCTTTATCTCCTTTTGTTTTCTTACTCTTTGGGATCTCTAGAGAAGTTCTTTTAATTCTCCATGTTTCCCTTGTAAAGTACGTTTCTACCCGAACTTTACCATACCTGGATTGTCTTCGTTTTCTATAATTCTTCTCTACCGTTCTTATGTGTCTTTTTAACATGTTTTTTCTATAAATACTGGTTCTATTAGTGCTACCACACTAGTGAGTGGATCTCGGTATGTAGGACCTTACACTTCAGTTCACCCGGAATCTTTCGTAGTGATACTTGTTTCGATCACCTCCACTACCTTAGGGTCAACTCGATAAAGTTTAGGATTTTCTAGTACGAGACTTTCACGACGTGAGTTATACGGTCATTTAAACCTTTTGAGTCGTCACCGGTGTCCTGACCTTTTCCAGTCAAAAGTAAGGTTAGGGTTTCTTTCCGTTACGGTTTCTTGCGAGTTTGATGGCATGTTAACGTGAGTAGAGTGTACGATTATTTCATTACGAGTTTTAAGAGGTTCGGTCCGAAGTTGTCATGTACTTGGTACTTGAAGGTCTACAAGTTCGACCAAATTCTTTTCCGTCTCCTTGGTCTCTAGTTTAACGGTTGTAGACGACCTAGTACCTTTTTCGTTCTCTCAAGGTCTTTTTGTAGATGAAGACGAAATAACTGATACGGTTTCGGAAAGTGACACACCTAGTGTTATTTAACACCTTTTAAGACTTTCTCTACCCTTATGGTCTGGTGGACTGGACGGAGAACTCTTTGGATATACGTCCAGTCCTTCGTTGTCAATCCTGACCTGTACCTTGTTGTCTGACCAAGGGTTATCCTTTTCCTCATGTAGTTCCAACATATAACAGTGGGACGAATAAATTGAATATATGTCTCATGTAGTACTCTTTGTGACCCGACTTTCTTCGTTTTCGACCTTAGTTCTAAAGACCCTCTTTATAGTTCTTGGAGTCTATACGTCAACTGTGGTGGGAATACCGTCTTTCACTCCTCCTTGAATTTTAGGAGAACTACTTTCACTTTCTCCTCTCACTTTTTCAACCGAATTTCGAGTTGTAAGTCTTTTGATTCTAGTACAATAGACCAGGGTAGAGTACCCTTTATCTACCCTTTTGTCACCTTTGTCACAGTCTGAAATAAAAAACCCGAGGTTTTAGTGACGTCTACCACTAACGTCGGTACTTTAATTTTCTGCGAATGAGAAACCTTCTTTTCAATACTGGTTGGATCTATCATATAAGTTTTCGTCTCTAATGAAACGGTTGTCTCCAGGCAGATCAGTTCCGATACCAAAAAGGACACCAGTACATACCTACACTGTCAACCTGACACTTCTTTCGACTCGCGGCTTCTTGACTACGAAAACTTGACACCACAATCTCTTCTGAGAAATCTCAGGGAACCTGACGTTCCTCTAGGTTGGTCAGGTAAGATTTCCTCTAGTTGGGACCCTAAAGAAACCTTCCTTACTACGAGTTCGACTTTGAGGTCATGAAACCGGTGGAGTACCCTTCTCAATTGAGTAACCTTTTCTGAGACTACAACCCTCCCTAACACCTGTCCTCCTCTTCCCCTGTTGTCTCCTACTCTACGGACCTACCGTAGTGGCTGAGCTACCTGTACTCAAACTCACTTGAGGCCCTTAACAACTACCTGTCCCTCCGGACCGTACGACGTTAAGTACCCCAGCGTTTGTCAACCTGTGTTGACTTGACTTGACTTGACTAGACTAACACAAGGAAATTCCACGTGTCGACAATTGAACGATGTGTACATAACGCTTTCCGAATGGTGATATCGTAATCGATTATAGAGGTAGAACAGTGTATTAATGGAAAAAAAATTTAGATGAGAGAATCATTAAAAGTTCGTATTATGATTCCATAATAATCGATATTACTGGTACGACATGAATACTAAGGGTTTTGGACACTTAGACCTCCACACATGTAAAACTGGCTTTAGATGGGTAAAGAGGACGAGGGGTGGGTGGACGGGGGTCGGGGACCTTTTGGTGGTGACCCGAAACAAAGAGACGAAATTCGAAACCTAAGATGTACATTACTGTAGAAATTCTCAAGTAAATGGAGAAGGTCCAGAACTGAACCGAAGTGGAGACCCAAGCACTGAAATTTAGAGGAAGATTCTTAAGTCCGACACTAGGAAACTTTCTTACTTACCGATATGTGTTTGATGAAGGTAGATTTGGAGGGATAATGTCGAATATTATTCTGAAGAAAAAATTACTATATTAAGAAACGGTGAATGAGTCCGAATAAAATACTGGACTATAGACCAGGTAAAAATATTTACAAAGTAAACGTGAAGTCTCTTTACATACAAAAGATTAATACCTCGTATAAACCCGAGACAGGCACAGGTAATGAACTCGAACAACTATGTAACGAGTGTCGTCGATGTATGAATAATTAAAACGTGAAGAAGGAGATAGTCAAGGGTTCTCTTTATATAAGTCTGACAGAGACATAACCACCTAAACAGTTAAAGGTGAAGTTTAAGATAACTAAAATCGGTTACAATGACGAGAGATTACTTCACGGTGAATATTAGAAGTATGTGACTTCAAAATTTGGTTTATCATTTAAAAATGAATTATATATAAACGTACTAAAATTTAAAGAGGTAGTTAAAAAAATAACGGATTCCAAACGGATTGTATATACAGAGGTAGGAAAATTAGAGAAAGTCGGAAGAAATATCTATCATACATTAATTGCTCAAGTAAAAGAAAGAAATGACCACTTAGATAAAAGTAAAAATGGTACATATAACCATTAACGTCTATTTAAAACTAAATGAAATGGTAAAATAAAACACGAAAGATCTGTAAGACGAAAAAGCTTGAAAAAAGAGGGAAGGACGGAAGAAGACTCATTGGTCCAAAAAAAAAAAAGTAAATAATAGGGAGATAAACAAGTTTTCATATCTGATGTATGGAAGAGAATACAATATGAATTTCATAATAGTAAATGTGATTTCTCTAAGATTAGATTCATATAAAAATTGGATAGAGAATTTTTAATATTTCTGGGCTTTGTGAATTTGAGAACCGTATGGAAAGTAAAAGATGTACAATAAAACGAGACACAGGTTAAGGAGAAGTAAAAGACGGTGTCTGAATTAGTAAGCATCAGATAGTAACAAAATATGTCTTCACCGAACAAAACCACTGGGAGACGAACAAAGAAATGTATATCAAGAACAGTTTTGAAACAGGAAAGGAGACCTAGTTAAAGGAGGATAAAGTTCACATAGAAAATCTCATTGAAGTAATTCAGTCCAAGATAACCACCATCTGATTGTATCGTGGTGAATGATTCCGAGGTCTACGGTCTTCTTGTGACCTAAGTCTCGGGTCGAAACGGTCAGTGACTTAAACACGACTTGAGGGGATACGGAGTCAGAGAAGTAAACACTTTACTCCCGTAATCGTTATGGACTGGGTATCTCATAAAACCCCTTAATTTATATAATGTGTTCCTTTCACGAATCTTGTCAAAGACCATGTTCAGATTATAGGTCATAATCAAAACTTCCTAACCCCGTCTTGCTAAGAACTTATTTCCCGTTTATGAGTGACAACTAATGATATTCCGTTTTCCTGGTCCTAAAGTTTACTTTCCTTCACATACCCTCAGGATAGAGACCGTCCTGTACACCGAGAATCCGAGGACTCAAAGTAGTGGCAGGTGCTACCTGAGTCACTTAGAACCAATGACACGTCCTTCTATGGTGACAAAAGGTTGGTCCGTCTAAAGTGAGGTCCGACCTACACACAGAGAGAATCCAAGAGTGTCGCAGGACAACGAAGAGAAATCATCCTAAATAGGACGTCAAAACTTTATTGTAGAAAAAGAAAAAACAGACGGAAAGGGTAGTCAAGGAATATTTGTGGTTCCCTGTCTCTCAGGTACGAAACGGAGTCAAGTGACCCTTTCTTTGTGAAGTCGGGTACGAAGACTGGGAAGTTAGTAAGGAAAATGACTGAGAAAGGGTTCTCTGCATCTCGACGGTTAGTCTCGGTCTTGAAAGTGGCTCGGGAGAGACCACTCCCACCCTCTGACAGAAAATTTGCAGCCCTGGGAACACTAAGTGCAAAGAAAGAGGGGCGAAGGGCTTGAGGTCCTCGATAAACTATTTTGTACAAATGACTTATTTATTTGTCTACGACACACTTTCACGAGATATGTGTAACGTACTAAATTGTTTACGGTCAATATGTATTTTTCGTACTTTGTAATCCGTATACAACAACATCTAAAAAACAGAGTGTGGGTTTCGAAGTAGAACTGTACAAAGAGGCCTAAATTAAGTAAGACCACAAGAAGGGATGTGTACCTGTGCAGAAGGGGTTCGTCTAATGAACGTCCGTAATAATTTTTCGCAATAGTACAGATGGTGTCGGTTTGGACAAATATAGACGTGTTTGTCGTTGGACGAATCCCTACGACTCGGAAATAGGTGTGACCCGTAGAAAAACAATAGAAGGAAGTAGTCTATTTACACGAAGACCATCCTGATAGGGAGGATTGAATAGACCAGGACGACAAACCTATTACGTCTCACTTTTCAGTTCTTTAGTAACCCGGGGTTCCACCTTTCCTCAGACTACTTTTCGACTACGTCAATTGGCATATTTATAGTGTAAAAGGGTTTTGATAAATGAGTGTAATAAACATTTATAGATAAGATAATTGAGGGATAAATTTACACATGTCTCTCTCTGTCTCTGAGATTCTTCGTCTTCTCTCTCCTCCCGTTTTCTTAGTAGAGAACAATTTATTGATGTAGTTGAAATAGGATGTGTTACATACGTAGTAAATTAGAAAGGTTTTCATCCTTATATCAGTTCCTCCTCACTGGTTCTCCGTCTCATCCTTCGAGAACTCGAGTGAATGACGGTTTCCGCACGGTTTCAATGTCAATAAAATGTCCCGTTAATAGACACTTCTGTTGTACTACTAATCGTCTTTTATAAAAGGTTTTGATTTCTATACTTTTCTTCCTTCCTATTACCCTCCCTATCCTTCCCTCCTCGTCCGAAGGGATCACCGAGTCTACCATTTCTTAGACGGAAGTTACATCCTCTGTAACCAAACTAAGGACCCAGCCTTTCTAGGGGACCTTTTCCTTTGCCGTTGGGTGAGGTCATAAGAACGGACCTTTTATGTTACCTGTCTCCTTGGACCCCACAATGTCAGGTACCCTAGTATTCTCAACCTGTGTTGAATCACTGATTTGGTGGTAGTGGTGGTCCTTCTCTCCTCTGTACCATGTCAGTTCTTGGGACTGTTCGCTGAGGGTTTGTCCTCCTATTAGTGTTGACGTCTCCAAGTAGAGTTCCTCGTTCCCCAGACTCGGGACCAAACCGAAGGGGTCAGGACCCTAGGACATGACCCTTCTGGTGGGGGTCTCACGGACCGAAAGTTCCGACCATCTCCCCTGGACAAAAGTCCTATCGACCTCCCGATATCCTTTCTCTGGGGAGAGAATTTCTCACGTATGTTTTAAAGTGTTCGAGACTCTGGGTTTCGTCTTCGTCGTTGAACGTTCCTCGGACCCAGTCTGGGTGAACGATTAGAACCTCTTGGAGGACTTGTCTGTTCTCTGGTAGCCCTGAGCTAAAGAGTTGTCCCTGTATCTATGACCACTGTATTAAAGTTCCTCGAGTAAGACAGGATTCCTCAGACCCCGATCGTTCGTGGTAAGACCTCAAGAAAATCAAATAATGACCGGTCCTGAACCGAGGTGGGTGGTTGGTCAGATGTGGTTAGGACACTGGGGGTTCCGATCAGTCGGTCGAAGTCCCTTGTCCCGGGGTGGGGGGTCCTCCGGGGGTCGAGGGTGACGATCATCCTCGTGTTTTACCATGTCGGTGACACCTTCTGTCAAACAGCCAGAGTATGTTTTGACTCGTGGGACACTGGTAAACTCAGTCGTTAGTGGAAGGAACCATAAATGATTTTTTTCACTTTTGAGTACAGGTGTGTTTTTAAACGTGTATCTATAAATATCGTCTAAACAAGAATTAATGGTTTTGAACCTTCGTTCGTTCTACTGGAAGTCTTCATCCATTTACCTACCTATTTACTACCATATAGGTCTGTGACCCTATCGAAAGTCGTGATTTTTTTTTTTACTCGATAGTTCAGTACTTTGCTGTACTTCTT
Source organism: Capra ibex (assembly GCA_006410555.1). NCBI lineage: Eukaryota > Metazoa > Chordata > Mammalia > Artiodactyla > Bovidae > Capra > Capra ibex. The sequence continues at coordinate 57,043,587 of SJYO01049755.1, read as the reverse complement.
TAGAGTTTATGCATAACGATCACTTTTTTTCGGTCGAACATTTCTGATTTACGACGTACTAAAGTTGTGATACAGACCTTTTCTGTTTTGATACTCGGTTATTTTGCTAGTCTAATATTCTCTCCCCACTGCAGTCGTTGTGTCATCTCACTTTTCGATGGAAACAGAGAGGGGAAGCTGGGTGTAGGTCATTTTTTTGGTGTCCCGTTGTTTCGACGGAGACACGTCATGTTGTCCTAAGACCTGTTAAGGTGTGCGGACACGAAAATTTCCGTCCACATGAACTTGTGTGTCTCCAGATCTTGGTTTCCCTTTGTCTGTCACAAACGGTACGGTCGGAAGGCTGGCGTCACTACCTCGGGTGTCGGTGTCAGTCGACCCGTTGCCTTAGTCACCTTGGCCGCTGGAGTAAGGAGGTCAGTGACCCCACGGGGACTGACGTCAGGGGTGCGGGAGTGGTGTCGTCGTTTCGGGTGTTCGGAGTGTTGTCGCCTGTACCGACAGGGGGCGTCCTGAACGTGTGAAGAGAAGTTGGAGGGGAGGGGGTCGTCACCATCTCGGACACTGAGTAAGACCAAGGGGTCCCCGTTGTGGCCACTGTGAACGTCTTCGTTCCGTGGTCGCTGAGACCTCCGTGTCTTTCGCTATTTCCCGTGTCTCGGTGTGGAGACTGTCTCCATCGTCTCTGACTTTTTACGTCTGAGTGCATTGCTCTCAGTCAAGTTCATTCTGTTTGGCTTCTTTTTCTTTTTCTTTCCACACGACATCGCGGTGGATGACCTTTTATTCTTTTTGGAGATCGAGATTGGACAGTGATGAAGTTTACGGGGCCGTCTTGGGCTTCTTGGAGTCATTGTGACCTTGTGTTTTTGTTTTGTCGTTAAGAGACGTTTGGTTTGACTTTTAGTTTCTTACAGGGGGAGATAGACTATTTATTGAGCTTTATCAACAGTACGTATTTGAGTTACTCTACGTTCTTTTGAGTCAAGTTACTCGAGTCCTTATTTTAATTACTTGTCTTTCTTTGTGAAATGGTCTGTCTAACTTTGAGATGTTTTCTTGGTTTCTCTTTTTGAGACCTCGTCTTACTGAGTCAACTACTCTGTTACTTACGCAACCTTTGTCGTCTGGTACACCTTCTCTCTTAATCTTTCGAACTTCTACCTTTAAATCCTTACTATGTCCGTCTTCTTCTTTCTATTTATTCTATAAAAATTTTAATCCTTTAAATTACTTTCGATAGACTGAAAATCTTTGCCATTGTGACACCACTACCCACAAGGTCTTGTTGTTCTGTCTTTTCCCTCGTCGCTCAAATAAATTTCTTATTATCGACTCTTGAAGGGTTTGGACCCTACCTTTACTTATATGTTCAATTGCTTCGATTCTTTTGTTAATTAATGGAGTTTCGTTTTATTAAGTAGTCTCTGTAACTTACTAGAAAGAATATCTATATTTTGATGTTATGTTTTTTATTAATGTATCTGTTAATGATGCTATAACAAATTTTACTTTTTGGGTTGATCTTTTTAAACTTACAAGTGAGTCATTCTCTTACGCATTCGTTCAATACGACGTAGGTTAGATAGTTTATCACATAGACGAAAAAATTTCACTCAATATAAATACGTGTAAGTGTACCCTCGTACAGGTCCTTTGTAACAATTCGTTTATTTGTTCAGAGTCTCATTAAATACATATTACGGAGATAAACCCCCGAAGGGTCTACCGTAATCACCATTTCTTCGGTGGATGGTTGCGTCCTCTGTATTCTCTGCGTCTAAGCCGGGGACCCAGTCCTTCTAGGGGACCTCTTCTTTTACCGTTAGGTGAGGTCATAAGAACGGAGCTCTTAGGGTACCTGGCTCCTCGGACGTCCCGACGTCAGGTATCCCAGCGTTTCTCAGTCTGTTCTGACTTCGTTGAAGTGTTGGTGTGGAGATAGAATTTTTCCCTTTTCTCTTCCTTCTTCAGAGACACCGATAACATATACCATAAAATCGTTTGGGTTACGTGTTAGGTAGTTAGGTAATACTGTGTGATAATTGAATGTGGTGATTCTTTCTTGTCGCTCCTGACGGAGGATTTTGTCACTCTATTGAGTTTCGCAGTCTACGCAAGGTTAACGTCACTACAAGTTTACAAATGTGTCACGTAGAATCTTAGTTACCTTATACTGTATAAGACACTTATTTATTTGAAATTTACGGATAATATCCGGTGCATATGGTCGGTGAGTTCCGTCTTGTCTCTTGTTTGTTCCATTTCAAAGAAGGAATTTCGTAGAACAAAAGACATTAGGTACAAGTTACAAAATCCTCGTCTTTCTTTTCATACCTTCTTCTGTTTCATTGTCAGAAAGGCCATTTATCTAGACTCCCGAAACCATGCAATGGTGTTAGTACATGATGAAAACTTGAAATTTTTTTAGATTATTTCATGTAAATTTTTACTAATAAATCCCTGAAGGGACCACAGGGTCACCAATCCCGAGACCCCAAGATGACGTCCCCCGTGTCCAGGTCAGGGACCACCCCTAGACTCTAGGGAGTACGAGGTGCCGTACCGGTTTTTTAAAAAAAATAACTAATAAACAAGTATCCATATTCCGGTAGTCTTTACAAAAGCAGATAGGACTGTTACGGATCTTGGTCTTTCAAGTGGACACATCAGGGGACGGTGAGACTTTTTCTTGGTTAGCGTATATGGGTACGGGTGCAGGACATGACGTTTACACTCTTAGTCTCAGAAGGTAGGACTGCCCAAGGATTGAATCTTCTACCAGTGATATTTAGGTGTTTCCCGACTTAAACTAAAGTGTCGATTCTACGACGACGTACCGCAAACGTCTCGACCCCGTGAACCGACGGAAAATGCTTAACGGTAAGACGGCGTAAAATGGACGAACTATTACCGAGAGTTGGATACCGGATAAAGTACAAAGAGGAGTGAGTTCCGTACAGTAAAGGACTTGCGGGTCTGGAGAAGTTTTCACGGCGTGGAGGGGGTCTGTTTATTTCCGACGTCTAGAGTCTCACCACCGTCGACAATTCTGACTCGTGCGACCGGAGACGTCTCGAAGAGTCGTGTCAGAAAATCATCGTAAAATGTACGGTCACCCTTCTGCTACTTTTCGGACGTACAGAGAAGTCTCTCCTCTCGATATCAAGACTGATAAGACATTTCAAACCCCCAAAAAAAATTCCCCCTTCCCCCAACAAAACAAAAATAGTAGTGTCAACGATACTAACTCAACTACCTTGACACTGTAGGACTACGACTGGAACCTTGAAGAAGGTTCCAGAATCCTCCTCCTGAATCCTCCAATGCCCCTCTTCCGTATACTCGTCAAAAATAAATTCTTAAAAATGATCTAGTAAATAAGTCAATCGTGTAACAACAAACAAGAGAAACTTCCTACGACTTATATCGTCACTTCTCATCCCCGAGATGTGTACGTACTTAAAATCGTTGAGATTAAGATGAGAATTCTCTTTTAACATGTAGATACATAACCTTCGGAACATATTCTTGTACGTATCGTCGAAACAAAGATTGTTGGTGTTTACAAATAGTTTTGTTTACGAGCTGTTTACCCACAACTCGATATATTTTTGCTATTCGATAACAACAATACGCCAATCCACTCGATGTACCTCACCTATTTATTTAACACCATATATATATATATATATATAAAAAAAAAAAAAAATTACTCATCCTCGTAGTCCAGGTGTACCGAAACACAAACTTAGAATCAAGATGGTGATTATCGAAACACTAATACCCTTTTGTTAAATTAGAACTGTTCGGAGTGAAACGGTAGGTAGTCTATCCTAAGTATTAACATATGTAAAGTTCCAATGTCGTTCTCATTTCATTTCATTCCATTAATTATATATATTTCGTGAAGCTGTCATGGGTCGTATATTACTTACGAGTCACACAAAGTCGACGAGACACCATCCGTGATTTTTCGGTCGTCTTGAATCTTATACATCGACCTTGACATCTATGTTTACCTACCAAATTTAATGAGGGTGAGAAAACTACACTTTTAGGGTTTGGTTTTGTAAGTCCCCTTATTAACTAGATTTTAATCTTTTTGGGATGTTAAGACTGTCTACGGTCACACTCTGTTGACTCCTTGGAGATATTGAGTTTCGTGTATAAAGAAAGTGGTTCTGTTTGTTTGTTTGTTTTTGCTATTTTGTGTGCTCTTTTAGTTTAGTGATTATCATCCTAATTCAGTGGATTGGGTTGCGTTTTCTTTTCATCGTTTCGTTCTTAATCCTTATTGTCCTGATAAACTTTCCCTAAAATTTTATTATAAATTTGTCTTAAAAATTTTTATTAAATTTAAATTCTTGTCTTCTACAAAAATTTTAAACTTTTGTTTACTGTAAAATTTTTACTCTTAATGTAATTTTTAATTTATAAAACAGGTACTCAATTTTTTATCTAATCTTACAAAGTTCTATCTTAAATTCATCCCTTCTATGAGATGACCTTCACTATTAAGAGAGACACTTAACTAGTGTAAAAACGTGTAGGTCCTTACTTCTTAGGTACACAAGGTCCTGATAGAAAAGTCCTTACAAATATGCTCGTCCGTCAGGGTCTTTCTATCTCTTCGAGGAAGATCTGTCTTATATAATTATAAAACCTATTCATTTTCATTTCTGTCCCTGAGAAAGACCTCTCTAAAACTCTATAGAGAGGGACCTCTATAAAGTCCCGTTATTTGGATGTCTATGAAGAGAAGAAGAGATCTCTGCTAACGAAAGGACGGTCTCACTATTTTGAGTACAGAGAGAGACCTCTTCTTCATTCCGTCCAACTAGTCGTGAAAAATGCAATTCTTCTCAGATGGGTTGAGTCCCAAAGAGAAGATATTGTGCAGTGGTGATACATAAGTCCATAATAATTATGAACCGGAAGTGACACTGTGAGGTACACTCAACCTCCGAACAAGTAGGCTTCGATGTTACATTGAGACCAACAACGAAAACGACATTTATCGTTTGGTAGAAAGAGACTGGGGATCCATAAGACAAAAGAATGAGGACATACGTATTTTAACACTGCAATTGAACTAACGTTTTCTTTTTTTACAATTTAGAGTCTGAGAAGTGTCAAGAAGTTCACCCTTAGAGTTCTATAGTACGTCTTTTATCGAGTCTCTGCATTTCTTCCCTTTCAATAATGTTTCTATATTTCTATGACACTTCTTGTCTAGTTCCGCCAGGTTTGTGTAGATTTTCCTCAAGATCCAGTTTATTTACTTTCTTATCCTTTCTCTGTTATAAATTTCTACATTACGGACTCTTAGAGGTGTGTACTCAGGAATCTACATTCCCCAAGTGGCTCAGGACTTTTTGTAATTTTGTTTGTTACTTAAAAACACGTCGACGTCCGGTAGGTACGTTACCACCTGTACCTACGGTAATAGAGACCAAGATTGATATAAATCGATTCTAAGTTTCAAACTACCTTAACTCCACCGAGACTTAAGTCGAAAAGGGAACCGAGAACGAATGGATGTCGTGTATGTTACACCTACCGAGTGAGGTACACCCCTTTCAGGTCGACCTGAACTCTTTCTTCCGGTTTACCATAGACAAACGTAAAGACGTGAGAAGTAGAATACTCATAATCTTAATACTGGAGATGATTGTTAAAGACGTGACACGATTTACAAATGTTTGTAATTTGAGAGGTCCGATGTCAGGTTATGATCCGTTTCTTTCGACTAAGTTACGGTTCTGTAGTGAATTTTCAGTAAGACGGAGGTCTTACCAAGGTGAATGTCTGATTACAGAGGTGAGGATCCGATTAGATAGGGGTTTGCGAAGACCATACTGAAACCAGGTTCCTGGTTTAATTATCTCCATATCTGACACAAATATCCTTCTTATTCGATAGTATTTCTACAGAAAAATATGGTTCCATTAGTTATTTGTATTACTTTAGAGTTTGTTTTTCGTGTTCTCTAAGTTATACAACACAATAACCCACATTGACTTTATCGACTAAGATAGTACATAAACCTTTTCAATCCTCGGTAATTCTCAGTTCGTCAAAACGTCTACCTTTTCCTTTTGTTCTTCCTCCTCTCACCTCCTGATTAGTCTCTATAAAATTTCTTTAACTGTACTTTTATAAGTCATATAATATCCTTACACCTTCGACTGTACACCTAGTTGAGTCTTTGTAGGGTGAGTCCATTCCTTTGAGCTGTACACCGTTTCAACCACAACGTCCAGTCTCTACTTTCTATTCCTTAAGTTATTTTCTATAACTTCTTTTTTGACCTATGCAGATACATTTTTATTCATACTTATCTAAGGATGGAGTGTCCTTTTTTTTAACTACCTAGTTTCTAATGACAATTTTACAAATTTTGAAATTTCATATTATTAGATAAAATCTTTTAAATCTATTTTATCTAATAAAAATTATTAGACCCTATTCTTTACTTACGGAATTTTACAAATTTTACTTTTAGTATTTATTTTATTATTTATATTGATGTAATTTTATTTTTACGAGACACGTTTTAAAGTGATATGACTTAACTTTCCGTTAGTCTCTTACCCTCTTAAATAAACGTAGGGTATATAGGAGTCTTATGATCTCAAGTATATTATAAAAAATTACGACAGTTAAATCAAAAAAATTTCTTTGAGTTATCTTCTTTACTTTTTTCGTATGTTCATAAGTTGAATTTTCTTTAATCTTGTAACTACTTATAAAAAATTTGAGAAGTTGAGAAGAATATAAGTGTCTTTTGTATGAAATGTTGTCTTAATTTATTTTTAAACGAGGAGAATCTAATCATTTTTATATTTAGATGTTTTTATTAAAAAATTTGTCATACCTCAGTCCTTCAGTATACTATGACCTTCTTTATATTTATCAAGGTTTATATAACCTCTTCTTAAACCTTTATAGATCATTTTAATTTATACGTGGATTGACATGTTGGGTCGATAGGGTAAAGGTTAATTTATCTGACTTTTGAAAGTATTTGTGTCCCTTTGTGTAGTCTCTACAAATAACGACGGATAAATATTTTCTTTATTTCTTGAAATTACAATTCATTACACTCCTTTACTGTTTATATCAAACTTTATGAGTTTGTTATCTTATGTCATAAGGTTCGACAGTTAAGGTTTACTGTCTTAATAAAGATAGGTACATGGATAAGTTTAATAGTACTCATAAAGAGATTTTAGATTGTACGTAGGACAAACGTATCCACGAGTTAATACAGGGGTACCTGACATCGGGCGGTCCAAGGAGACAGGTCCCTTAAAAGATCCGTTCTTATGACCCCACCCAACGGTAAAGGATGAGATCTCTTAGAAGGGGTGAGTCCCTAACTTGAGTGCAGAGAACGTAGAAGACGTGACCGTTCACCTAAGAAATGGTGACGCGGTGGACCCTTCGGGTGACCTTCTTACTCGTCCCCTGTTTAAGATTGAAGAGAGAAGATTGGTCGGAAGAGGGAATACCCGGTAAAGAACCCTCCGTAGGATCGTACGACCTGGGTACCAGTATACAAAAACGTTTAAAACGTTTTAAGTCTTTAAAATAGTCATTAGTCAATTCTGGTTCAGAAAGGTGACGTGGAACGGGAAATGTAAAAGGGACCTGGTCACTGACCTTACCAGTACTCTTCAAAATCTACGATGATTTTCTTTCACATAAAGAAGACCTCTTGTACGAAAACATCAAGTCAGTGAATGGATGTATGTATACGGGTTCTTCTTTACCTAAGACCCTTGTGAGGATGGAGACAACCACAAGTCAACACTTCAAGACTGGGACGTTGGGGTACCTGTCACCGCGAGGAGACCCGATTCAGTGACTTGTGACCGTGCAAGTCCGCGTCCCGGTCTCTCGTCTCGACTTGTACTTACACAGACTTTCCATAAGTTGTGGCCTCCTGCACCCATCTAATTAGTTACAGTAGTTGAGTTTCCCGTTAATTCTAATTCGTGACGTGTTCTTTTGAACTAAATGGAACTTTACAATGTCGAGCATATGTTTCTTTTGAAGTTAAAAGAGGTTTAACCTGTTGTTAGGGGGTTCAAATGTTCTGTAATGGTTCTACTTCATTTCAAAGTTGTTTAATAAGATGTATAGTTATTATCTCTTGGTTCAATATTAGGTAACACACCCTCTTTTCTAACTTAATAGAAAGATCAGAGAAATATCTTCTTTTACTATAATACTTTCGTAAGGTTAAACTTCACTATTAGTTTCTTATACGTCGGTTTTGTCATCCCTTCTTCATTATGTCTCCACTCAGTTCGGAAATCAATTATTTTACAACACAATAAGAAGATCTAAAATAAAGAATACAGTATAAACAGTCGAATCAAAAAGAGTTAACGTTACAAAAAAAAATTATTTATATTTGAAAACACGAAGTAAAACTTAAAAATTATAACATTAAAGAAGACATATCTGAAACGGGATTAACATATTCGAAATCCAGGGTGTTTTACACTTAAAAGAGTACCAAGGTTACAATTTTTATCATGGAGTCTAACGACGTGTGGCAGATAGTACATCACGATTGAAGACACTCTCTTTTCTTTTCTTTAGTTTTGACACTATATATGTTTGACTTTGAAATCTAAATTACAAAATAAATCTCTGAAATATATATTAGTATAAAAAAGAAATTTTCATAGACTTCGTTTACTGTTTTAAGTGTAAACAAGTAAGGGTTACATTGATACATGTAAAACATAATGAAAGACTAAAAAGATGTACAACGTTTATGAAGTACAAAAGACTTTCCTGATTTTTTTGAAGTTGTATAGACCACGTACCTGACTTATATCTTCTTGATTAATCCTTCCACAACCAGATGTATTCTCTAAGATCACGGGACCGTATCCTGTTTTCGTTACTGGAATCTTTCGTTACCTACTATGGCTCTTTATATCCCTGACATTAGTTACTCTGAGTCACTGACTAACACCCAACTACGAGTCTGTCTTCAGATCTTACTTCGGGTTAAAACCCCCCTCTGTTCACTGACTTACCACCATGGCGACCCTTCAAAAAACCCGAATTTCACTGTCTGCTACTTCTACCCTCCCTTTTAAACAAATCAGAGATTCAGCACAGGTTGAGAAAACGTTGGGGTACCTGACATACATCGGACGGTCCTAGGTGACAGGTACCCTAACGGGACCGTTCTTATAACCTCACCCAACGATAAAGGAAGAGGTCCCCTAGAAGGACTGGGTCGCGAATTTGGGTACAGAGGGCATAATCGTCGACCTAAGAAGTGGTAACTCAGTGGTCCCTTCTGACCCTCCCTTTTATCTATACTAAAATAGGATCAGGAAAGAAGGGTGTAATATGTGTTTTTTTGACTTTTGGTCTCTTCACGTCAGTGAACGAGTGAATCCTCTACGACAAAAGAGAAACTCGTAGGAAAGAGTGGACCTGAAGATCTCGCCGAACATTATATCACAGAGGTATTTTTGGCTGATTCGGAAATCTCAAAATACTTGTATTAAGTTTTTGGTTTACTCTTTGGATAGTCGATACAGTGAACCTTTGCACCGAATTTGAGGGACTTGGATTAAAGAATAGAGATAGTACCTCAATACCACGAATAAATAGACTTAACGTCTCTTTTAAGATACTCTTGATTCTTTTCTTGAGTTGTTAACCTACATAGAAGTCATTTTATCAAGGTGACCTAGATTACTAATTTCTTTCTTAATCGTCTGTTATAACGTTTGTGATTTATGGGTGTTTATCAACCGTTCATCATCCAACACTTGAAGAACTCTGTATTAAACTAGTGATTTTTTATTGGTTTAGACTACAATAGTAGTAATTTTTACTTACACCTTAAAGTTTAAAAAACGATTTATTCATTGTTAGTTAGGGAAGAGGTAAATGAAAATGGGTGTATAAATGGTGAAACCACCAAAATTAAGGACACCTTCTAAACTAAAAAGTAGATTAGAATAAAAGGAAGTTGAACTTTTTGAAGACAACTATAAAGAAAGTGACTTCCGGACGATCACTATTTAAGAAATTCGGAAAATGAAAAATTATAAAATAATTATTAATTCGGAAAATTATAAAATAAATGGGAAATCAAAACTCCCTACAAAATAGACTAATATCTTAAGATTCTACTATTAAAATAAAAATAAAATCGTGAAATTTTTATAGCCAGTGGAGTCTCTTCCTTTTATGGTATACTGTAGGGAATATGTACCTTAGATCTTTCTTTACTATGTATCTACTTGAATGAATGTCCCGTCTTTTTCTGAGTGCCAGAATCTCTTACTTGAACGCCAACGGTTCCCTTCCTACTCCCCTTCCCTATCAGACCCTCCAACCCTACCTGTACACACAAAGACACACGAGTCAGCAAGTCGGAACAAGTTGAGAAAACGCTGGGGTACCTGCCATCGGGTAACCCGAGGAGACAAGTACCCTAAAGGTTCTGTTCTTATGTCCTGACCCAACGGTTAAGGAAGAGGTCCCCTAGAAGGTCTGGGTCCCTAGTTTGACCACAGAAGACGTAACTATCCGCCTCAGAAATGGTGATTCGGTGGTACCTACGGGTTAGACACACAGATAAATAACGTTTAACTCGTTCCTCCCACCACCAATTGTCAGTCTGAAATTTTCCTTATACCATCTTCGTTACTCTATCGTCTCTCTGAGTTACAACTTTCTTTCTTACGTTTTAACTTAGACACGTTATCAAAGTTAATACTTTTTGAATACATTCGTATGTTTTTTTGGAATCGTACTCGGTTATATTTAAGAACGAAGGAGACCTGTCGAAAATTTTAAGCCGTAATGATACTAATTCCAGATTTATTTTTAAACACAAAAATTAAAAAAACAAACAAAAATTTCAGAAATAATAAGATACTTCTGACCATTCGTAAAATCTAGATATGGTTTTGTCATTTTTGGTAGTTCTTCGAAGTCACGAAGTTTTATAAAAACATTAAATCATTGAATTAATTCAAGTTCAATTAGTTCACTTGTCTTTTAACTTATATAGAGTTTTTTCTCTTTTCAGTATAGAAAGTTCTAATCATGGTTTTCTTTTAAAAAGTTACCCCTCTCCATGGATACGTGGAATATCGAGAACACCATTAGAGAATGACTACCAACGTCAGTGTTGATAAAATTAGAGACCTAAATTTCTCATCCCTCTCTCTCTTTCCCAGTAAAATTACGAATAATGATCGAAATAAGAAGTTATAATACGAGACTTCGACTCGACTCTGTTTTAAGATCGTTTGTCTGATCTACAAATAATACAGATAATGTCGTCTATTATCATTCTATTATTTGTCCTTTGGTTCACTTCGAACCTACAAGAACCTGTGACAATAAAGAAACGAGGGTCTGACGGGCGTCTCCTTCTTGTGGTTATAGAAATAGGTCCTTTTGTGAAGGTTTTACCTTCAGGGTAAAGGAAATAACGGTTCTAAACGGAAGACTCAAGATCAATTTAGTCAGGACTTATAAGGAACCTTCCTGACTACGACTTCGACTTTGAGGTTATGAAACCGGTGGACTACTCTTGACTGAGTAACCTTTTCTGGGACTATGACCTTTTCTGACTTCCGTCCTCTTCCCCTGCTGTCTCCTACTCTACCAACCTACCGTAGTGGTTGAGTTACCTGTACTCAAACTCTCCGAGACCCTCAACCACTACCTGTCCCTCCGGACCGCACGACGTCAGGCACCCCAGTGTTTCTTAACCTGTACTGACTCGCTGACTTGACTTGACTTGACTTGGAAGGGAAAAATTCTTAGACTAAAAGAAGGTCGCTAATTACCATCCGTTTCGTGAAGATCTCTGAATTTTAATTAAGAAGTGTTCACGTAGTCTGCTTAGGGTTGGAAGTGTCTATATCATAGTCTCAAGGGTACTCCTACTCTGTCCTCACCAATGTCTGGTTGTCTCTGGTTCTAGACGAGACTTCAATTTGGCTCCTTTGCAGGGTACAAGGGTCTCATCCATCAGGAACTAAAAAGAAGGTTCATCTTTGACCGTCCTCTAAGAATGAACCATTCTACTCTGTACATACACCGTCACGACTCACAGAAACCTAAATGAATGTTCTTTGACAAGAGTTCATATTCTATGGTACCGGATTCTATGATCTCTCATTCCCCCATCGGGTCCCTTTCTGGTTCCGGCACTGGTTCCCTTGTCAAGGAACCAGTCCACACTCGAGGACTACGAACCTTAGCATACAGGGAGTCGACCTACGACGACCATAAGACGGTTATTGTCGTAGGACTAAAGACTACTGTTTACAGAAACGATCCCGTTCCAGTTTTCTTTCGACCCTTTTCGGCACTGAACGTATCTCGTTTCCCCGTACTGGTGTTCCCGAAACCCCAGGAATCTCTGACCAGTAAAAGGTACGGACCCTAAGACGGGTGGGTCCCCGTGGGAAGAGAGGATAAACCCGAAGGGACCAGCGAGTCGACCATTTCTTAGACGGACGTTACGTCCCCTGGACCGAAGATAGGGAACCAACCGTTCTAGGGGACCTCCTCCCTTTCCGATGGGTGAGGTCATAAGATCGGACCTCTTAGGGTACTTTACATGCCAGGTACCTCAACGTTTCTCAGTCTGTGATGACTCGCTGAAAGTGAACGTGAAAAGTACCAGGGAGAGTCGATGGTCCCATGAGAGAGAATCTGAGACTGGGTGGAGTCGCCCACCCAAAACTGTAGTAATTGAATCTAGAGACATTACAGTGGAAAACCGAGAAGAGATTTGTGAAGAGAGGAACAAAAATTTTCTATAATATTAAACGTCGTAAAAATACAAGTATCGTTGTAACTCCCTTTCCATACCTTTACAGGGTATATGGGAGACGGGGGTGACGGATGTATATGTATCGAAAGGAGTAATAGTTGTAAGGAGTGGTGTCACCATGTATAAAATGGTGACTCTTTGGATGTGCCTGTGTAGCGTTAATTGGCTTCAGATATCGAATGTTGATCCCAAGTTGGAACCACAACTTGTAAGACACCAAAACCTGTTTGTATATTACTGTACAAAGGTAGTGATAACTTAATATTTTATAAAAGTGACGACATTTTAGAAAGACAAGACACTGATAAGTAGGGAGGAGGGTTGGGGACCGTTGGTGGTTAGAAGAGTGAGAAAAGTATCGTAAAGGGAAAGACCTTAGAGTATATTATCCTTAGTACGAAATCGAAAAATTGGTGACCCTGTCTCACCATTAAAAGTTCGGGGAATGTACGTCTTCACTTTTGTATTAAAGAAGGTGTGAGTAAATATAAACAGAAAAGATAAAAGGAACTACTGTAAATACAGAAAAGGACTTCACGTTTGTGTTTACAGACTATTCACTATTCTAAAAAAGAAATGATATTACGTATATTAAAGACGTAAAATAAACTATAAGACTCGACTTTAAAACTACTTCATATGGTGATACACCATTCGTGATCCTGATATGCTTTTCAATAAAAATAAAAGATGATTAAATAACAGAATTTTCGTTGTTTAGTTAATGGTCATCTAAACAATCATTCACGAATCATTTGTTTTAGACGAACATGAAATCTTTGACTAAAGAATTTCGTATATTGACTCAAGGAAAACTCTTTTCGAACTACTTTTCGAGGTCCCAATATATTTAGTGTCGACTTGAGGTTTAAGATAAAATATCGTCAACTGAAAAAAAGGAACTTTTACGGTAAGACGTACTAAGATGTGAAATCTCTTATCGTCATTGTTTCGTTTATGATAAAGAAGGACTTTTAACAAAAGGTAATAAGACATCACAGAGTAATCCGGTCAATTGAAGAGACTCAGAGTCAAAGAAACAGACAGTTTACCCCTATTATCATAGATGAATTAAAAATTTTAGTTTATCCCATTACTTTTATTTGCGTAAAATACTCTTTACGTAAAAACTCTTTACTAGGATGGTGGTTTCCTACTATAAGACCTTTATTCCTAGTATAAACAAATAAAAATTTGGAGGAAGATTAGGCCTTAATCTATCTAATTTGACACCTTTTATAATATTAGTGTGAAATTGAATAGAAATTTAAGTGTTACTATTTTTAATGTACAGATGAATTGTATATAAGTGGTATTTCTATTTATAACACCCTTTAAAGACCTTTTCTTTACTAAAATGGAGTTTACAAATGGTAGATCAACCTCTCTGTTTTATGTCATTTTATTTTATTAGGTTTTTGTCAAATGACTTCTTCTCCGTTATAACTTTTCTATAAAATACCTCAGGCTGGAATCATCAACTTGGGGTCTGGTCGGTGACTGCTTGGAACAATTACAATCACTGACTGAGACTTTACCCTTAATCTTTCGATAAAATGCCCTGAAAGAACAACCAGGTCACCAATGCTGAAGTGGAAGGTTACGTCTTCGACACCCAAACTAGGGACAAGCCCCTCGATTCTAAGGGTGTGCGGAGTACCGGTTTTTTTGTTTTGTTTCTTGTCTTCGTCATAACATTTTTTTAGGTTATTTCTGAATTTTTACTAGGTGTAGTTTTTTTGAGAACTTGTTTCTTTTGTAAAAATGTTTTGCATACACTCTTTATTTACTCTGTTTTTAATTATGGAACCTTCCTTCAGTCCCTGTTCTCTGTGAGGGAAGGGAGGGGCGGGAATTGGTAGAAGTAGAGATCAGGATTTGACCTATTGCCATGAGAGAATTTACTAAGTCACATGTTACGTCATAATTGAAATCGTGCCACGACATGTCGTCTACAGACCTTAAGTAAGTAGAACGTATTGACTTTGGAGTACGGAAAACTTGTTGTTGAGAAGTAAAGGAGGAGGAGGGTCGGGGAATGGTTGGTTACAGAAGCGATAATACTAAAACTGATAAAATAATTTTTTTATCAATAAATGAATAAACCGACGTGGTCCAGAATCAACACCGCGTGTCCTAGAACGTTTAAAGAATCGACAACGTGCACCCTAGATCAAGGGACCCTAATTTGGTTGGGAGGACGAAACTTTCCCACCTCAAAATCTGTGACCTGGTGGTTCATTCAGGGAACTGATAAAATTTATGACCTATTTTCGTATTCATACTATACCCGAAGGGTCCACTAAATCACCATTTCTTAAGTAGACGGTTCGTCTTCTGGACCCAAACTAGGGATCCAGTCCTTCTAGGGGACGTCTTCCTTTACCGTTGGGTCAGGTCATAAGAACAGACCCTTAAGGGTACCTGTCTCCTCGGTCCGTACGATGTCAGGTACCCTAAAGTCTCAACCTGTTTTGACTCGTGAACGTATGTATTGTGTGTGCTTAAAATTTTTCGTTTTTCTGTTGAATCTCAATCCTTTATAACTGTTTAATATATAGACTATTCCTTATACAGAATACACGTCTATCCCCTGTATGGTATAGATCTTATGTATTCTTAGTGATCGTTGAGTAATTATCTATGTACTGGAGTAAAAAATTTACCTGTTTCTTAAACTTTTTGTTTATTAGAAGATCTTAGGTTTACGAGAAATTTTTAGGTTACATAATCCATTCGATTAACAGATGTTCGTTGCACACTATTACTCCTCTTGGGCCCTCAAGGGTCGAAGTGGTGAATATTCGAAGGACACACCGAGGTTGTAACGTAAACTGACAAACTGGTACCCGGAGAGTCAAAACGAGAACGATTTTAACCCTACAATTAAGACGATCGTAACAACACTCCTAGTTTATTTAGTTTGTCGGAAGGTAATTACCTTCGTAAAACACTTTGCTTCTCGTCGTATGTACAAGTCCCCTAGTAAATAGGATAACTTTATCTTGTTACGATGTCGTGAAGTATTCGTAATAACCGGTTTTATGTTGCTAATCTAAGAGAAAGGGACTCGTCTGCATGTATTTTATGACACGTGTAAAGAGGCTACATGGAGTTCCAGGTATTTTGTTGGATAATATTCTCTTACTAAGGAGAAAAACCTATGTTTTCTTCACAAAAAAGGATTTAACAGATTTTTATACGGTAAAAGAGTCGATAATTTACCTGTGAAAAAATTTGACCATTAATATTGATTTACACTAAACTGAGGAAAGTGTAAAGAAGTTAGACGTCTAAAGAAGACATTTTTTCGAAAGATAATTTAGGTGGAAATTAAAGTCTTTCGTATGTTCATTGTTGTCGTTACAGTGTCCTTAAGTTTGAGTAATGATTCGATAGTGACGTGTAAAGTCTAAAAACAAACAAACAAAACAAAACCGGTGTACCGTCCTGTGTTCCCTAGAATCAAGGGGTTAGTCCCTAGTTTATCCACGGGGAACGAAACCTCTATTGTGACCTGGTGACCCGGTGGTATCTTCAGGGGTCTAAAATTTGATCTTTTTTTAAAATAATCCCAGTCATAAAATTCTAAAATTTCCTGTACTCAAAACCCCAGGACTAAAGTTCAACGACAATATTTTGAAAAATCCACACAATGTAGTCCGTTGAGTTGGAGACTCTTGGAACCAAACGAATGGAATTTTCTACATACTTCTTTGACTTAATTTATTACATGAAATTCTTATTCCATGTATAATCTTTGAAGTACTTATGAGTGAATTAGTGAGTCGGAATCCGTGACCCATTTTTAGTTACACATTATTATTTTAAAGACTTAAAATACTGACTTCATGTATCTCATTCTGTATCCTTTTCTTCGGATTTAACTATCTTAAGACAACCGTTTCTAGAGGCCTGGTAAACGGTCTTATCGGATCTCGACGTAAAAAAAAATTAAAAATTTTTTTAAAAGTTTTTCAACAAAACTCACCTCACTAGTTCTACCACGTTATCCTACTGGATTCGAGGAGAGGAGTCTGTCACAGTAGTTTTACTGTTGATAAATGTCTCAGTGATAGTGATCCTTGTTGGACTTGTGATCGTCTTTTCCAAAGGACGTTAATTTCCCTATCTTTCTTGGTGTCCCCTGAAGAGATCGTCAGGTTACCAATTCTGAAACGTAAAGGTTAAGTCCCTCGAGCCCAAGCTAAGGACCAACTCCTCGATTCTAGGGTGCACGGTGCGCCGTTCCGGTTTTGTGTTTTGTTTTTATTTCTTTCTTTTAGTGAACACGACTGAACACTTCATTTAATTTTTTTTTCTTTCTTTCTTTCTCTCTTTCTTGGTATAGATTTACCTATCCTTTCCGATATGTGGATTACATCAGTTCTGGGTCTGGGACCCATCCACTGGGTGTTTACTTTCCTATTAGTATTAACGTGTTCAATTTGGGATCCTTGACTCCCCAGACTCGGGATGTACAAAGGGTCGGACCCTTAGGACGTGTTCGGGGATCTGTTAAATCGAAACTTTCCGTCATCCCGAATGAGTGCTCTCTCGGTCTCCCGACATCCTTTGTCCATGAAATGAAAATCTAGAGTGTACGAGATTCTGGACTGTGTGACCCCGATTAGACTTTTCTTGGACCCAGTCTTCATGAAAGACTAGAACCTCTCGGAAGACCTCTTCGTCTCCTGCTGGCCCCGAGGGAGACCCTGTACCTACGATCGTCGTCAACAAGTCTTGAGTAAGATGGTATTCCTGTGGTCACAATCGTTCGAGGCAAAACCTCAAGAGGAAGATCGAACGACTAACCGTGGTCCCGTTCGTCTGAGTCCTTGGTTCGTCATAGATCGGGACTCGGATCCTGGACTGGCCGGGAGGGGGGCGTGGTCGTGGTCGACGTCCTTGGGGAGGGTGAGGCGTTTCCGGACGACGGTCGACGGGACCCTTGACCGAGTTTTCTGGTCATCCGGTCGTCGGAAACATGCTCTGTCTGGGGTGTCACCAGTCGGAGTGGGGTTCTCTCCCTGGACACGTCGGTGTACCCCCGTGGACATCTCGTATGTCGCGATCACTGGTCTTCCCTCACACAACAACCCGGGGTAACCTACACAGGATTATTCCCGTGAAGAGGTCCTAGTCCTTTATCTTATCACTTATCACTTTCAACGAGTCAGAACAGGTCGAGAAACGTTGTAATATCTGTTGGCCTCATCCATCGGAAAGGGAGGAGGTCCCCTAGAAGGGTTGAACCCCTAACTTGGGTCCAGAGGGTGTAACGTCCACCTAATAAATGGTCGACTCGGTGTTCCCTTCGGGGAGAATACGTTGTACACCACGAAGGGTCCACCGAGTCACCACTTTTTGGACGGACGTTACGTTCTCTACGATCTCTGCACTCAAACTAGGGACCCAACCCTTCTAGGAGACCTCTTCCTTTACCGTTGGGTGACGTCATAAGAACGGACCTCTTAGGGTACCTGTCTCTCCGGACCGGTCGATGCAAGGGATCACAACGTTTCTCCGTCTGTACTAACTTACTGACTCGTGCGGGTACGTGTGGATTATACATCTTTATTTTTGTGTCTTAATCCATTTTACTCCGTCGTCTCTTTATGTAAGGTTTACTTCCTGGCTCTGTTTTCGGAGTCCTTTCTCGATTCGTTTGACGTCGATAGTTAAGTGCTCCCTTCGTTTGTTTTCTTCCTTGTTTTCCCTTGATGTTTTCGTTAGGGGTTTGGTCATTGTTCTACCGGCATTTATGTAAGAGTAGTTCTTAATAAAATTTACATCCGATTTCTGAGGTTAGTTTTCTGTCTCCCATCTTTTGGAGTCCGTTTACCGAGTAATGTCTCGTCCCAGATGAGTCCCTGTGCCTTACTTCTTCCGAAAACGGTACAGTCTTCGGACCTCTTACTTCATGGTATCTTTATCCTCACATACATACTCTTTTTGACCATGTTTACTTTTTTGTGTCGTCGTGATTGTTCTACTTATTACATGAGTAAGAGGTTCATTTAATTCCTCCTCTTTCTACTCATACCAACTTTTTCTTTTTGACTTGAGTATAAACCACAAACTTTCACCAATCTTATTATAAGAAGAGGAATCATTTTACTGTATTTCTATATACTCAGTCCGTCTGCTTGTAAAGTGGATATCACTATTCTAATCTTTTGAACCAAATCTACACTGTAATTCTTCCAAAGATTTATGAAAAGGATTTTCAATTTGAAGCAAGGACTTCGGTACTTTGGTACCCGGTCAAAACGGTCCTTTCTTCGAGTCACGATACAAACGACGTCTCGGTTTTCGGGTACCTTTGCACACCAGTTCTTGTCCACGTACGCACCGACATGGACTTGTGTGAGTCTCTGTCTGGATGTCCGTAGGAACTAAGGTGGATGAGGTAGTGGAGCTGGAAGGGTTTCTGACATCAGTGGGATAGGAAGGACAGGAAGGAGGATTCTATAGGGTCTTGGGTCAAAGGTATGGATGCTAGCGACGATATCAAAACCAGAAATAGACTTGATGACGTAGTCCCACGGGAGGGTAAAAAGGAGGACAGGTTGAACTTAGAAAAGTCGTAGAAGAGGTCGGTACCGGAGACAGAACTGTATCAGGGACACCGGTATCACCGATGTCAACAGTAGTCGTTTTAAAATATGTTTAGATAAAGTACGGAGACATGGACACGTATATAACAAGAAAGAGGGACCTCATGTCATTGTCGGAACGAACAAGATAGAGGAAAAAGATTTAGGTAAGGTCTATAACGTAGAAGATTGAGGAGGACGATGTGTCAGGTTTTAAGGAAGACATGTTAGGGACATATGAAAGTTTACCGGTAAAGTAACGTGAACGATACGATCCGAGATTTAGACACAAAGGAAAGGAGAAAGGTGATAGTTTAAAACTCGAAGTACTCTTATCCTTAGTACAGAAAAATTACAAATATAAGGGTCGTAGATTGTGTCCCGAGTTATGACGAACTCCTTAACTCAGTTTACTTTACACAAAAAACTTTTGATACTCCGTACTGAAGTAATTCTTTCATATCACCCCCAAAGGTAGTTCGGACAATGTATTTCCTCCTAATAAAAAAAGAACGAAAGTTTACGTGATCCCGATATTCGGTAGTTTAATAACGACACGTACTTTTGTATTCGTGTTCTGAAATTTAAGGTAAGACGCCTACAACGGTATATTAAGTTTACTTGTGTGTAAAACGAGGTAGACAATTATTGGGAAGGTACAAGAATGACGACGTTTGCGTCCCTTTCACTGTCCATTACGATACGTCATTACAGTGTTTCTCCGTTTGCGTATATAATGGAGGACAGAACCGTTCTAACTCATAAGTCTATATCAGAAGACACGTCTAATTTAGGTGAAAAAAGTCTTCTCAATACTTGGGAGACCCCACCCTCTTGACTCGTGACTCTGAGGTTTCGCGATTACTTAAAAAGTACCTTGATAGAAGGAATGACACTTCCCTTCTCCTACATATCGGTTGAGTCCCAAGAGTACTTGAAGACGTCTTTTCTCCTATTAACCCCTCGGTAAACGTCAAAGGGAAACCGATACTGAGAGAGATGACCAAGAGTCGATTTAAATTTCAAGTCAAGAGTTCCTACTTGGTTCTTCTGAGACCCTTTCAGGTTCACCCACCACTCCTCCGTAAAAGGTAGATACACCGTCAATTGTTCAGGTAATCGTAAGTTGAGTCGTGACGTACGTCGCACTCTGTACCCTATGGAATTTTCGCTATCTTCCCTTCACTTTCAGCGAGTTAGTACAGACTGAGAAGTGGAGAACCGGACGTGTCAGGTACCTTAAGAGGTCCGGTCTTATGACCTCACCCATCGGTAAGGGAAGAGGTCCCCTAGAAGGGTTGGGTCCTTAACTTGGCCCCAGAGGACGTAACGTCCGCCTAAGAAATGGTTGACTAGATAGTCCCTTCGGGTTTCCACTATCTTGGTTTAGGCAAAATGTCAATCCTTTAACTCTAGGTCTCTTTTCACTCTACCGTTCTATCATAGGTTAAGTTTTTAGAGCACTAAAGAAGACCAGATCTCTTAACGTTACTGAAGACATCCACACTTATAAAAAGAATAGAAAAGAGAGTTTACTGTCTTTAATGTTGAAGTTGATCTCGAGTTCGTCGTACACTTTACGTAATAGACGTATTTACAGGACTTATTCAAGAGTCCGTACTGTACTAGGTAAACTAGGTTGTTTGTTGGGGGTTGGTCGTGTGTTTGTGTGTAAAAAAATTTGTTTAAAACCAGGACATCTAACATTTACTAGTGGGAGTAATAGTTCAAGTCCTTCTTTATTTTTCTATGAATCTTACGTTAACTTAATTATAACGGGTTTCCATAAAAAAGAATCTGTAAAAAATTATTCACGACCTACAGTCGAGTAAAAGAACACAAAAAGGACAAAGAGACGTTTAATCTTCGTATGGTAAAGCGATTTGCTTCCTTTGACCAATCGAACTGAAGTCAGATAACTTCTAAAATAATTTGTGACGACAGTGTGTAAAACAAGATCTATTTTCTCTGAGTAAAGGATTACAAATATCCGTTACAATTTTACGTACGTCAGAGATCGATGTGACAGAGTAACTTTTGAGTGTTTCAGGAATTCTCCATCCCAAAACGAAAACAGAAAATTAAAACACGACCCAGAGGCAAAGATACACAACCGGAAAGAGATCAATACCACTCGTCCCTGACGAGAGGTCAACACGAATTCGAAGAACACCGCCGAAGAGAACGACACCTCGTGTCCGGGATCCCGTTCACCCAAGTCATCACCGACGATCACCTGAATCAACAGGGTGTTGTACACCCTAGAAGGGTCTGGTCCCTAGTTTGGGTACAGGAAACGTGACCATCCGCCTAAGAATTGGTGACCTGGTGGTCCCTTCAGGGCTCCATCCCCAAAATACAGGTAGGGTTCCTATTACTTTATCTCTGCGTTACTCGCTGTAACGAGTCAATTATTCTCTTGTTCTCATTTTAGGAGTGAGGCACTCATTTCCGAACCAGAGAGATAAATAGAGACCCAAGTTTAAAGTGAAAGTTATAAAAGGTCGACACACTGACACTCGTTTGAGGAAGTGGAGAGAATAAGACAGTTTGTTACGTGAAAACACGTTAACAACTTTAAAGTCTTGCTGTTAAGTACGATAACTTCACATATGTGAAGATTCAGATCTTTACAGATTCAGATATTTACATATATTTAGTTGTTTCAGGAAGAAATAGAAGGTACCTCATTGGAGGAGATCCCCTGTCGGGTATAAAATCCGTGATCACAAAAGAGAGCAATCCAGAGGTTAGTTAGTCTCTGAAATGTCCTTTAGTATATTTACCTTTATTCCCTCTTGCCAACGTATACAACAGTTTTTACAGACAGTGGGGTCACATGTATTTCTACGGAGAAGACACAAGACGAAATAAAAGTGGACCGTTGACCCTCACCCTCTCCCCCAAATCTTTTGCGGAAACACGACGACAAACACCGGGGACAGTGGAAAGAGACGGAGAGGAGTAGGGACTGGAGACCACTTGTGATTATGCGGAACGTAAAAATATAGCAAAAGTCAAATTCTTCCAATATATTTACCTCAGTACATCAAACACTGGAAACTCTAACCGAAAAAATGTGAGGCGTCTTAAGGGATCTTAAGAGGTTCAACAACGAAGTTATGTCAGGAGGGAGACATTGAGGTCTCCTAACCAAGGTCCTGGAGGGGTGCTGTGGTTCTAGATATTTACGAGTCCATAAAACTTACTTTGTCAACCGGGAGGTATGCCCCCGCACCAGGGACACTTTTGACGTGAGAAGTCAAACTAATACACAAATGACGGTGAAAATAAGGTCGAGTGTATCAACTCCATAAGATAAAGGTCAATTGTAAAGGGAATGTCACAAAATAAGAAACACAGTTGACTTGTGCTATACAAGTGGGTGACGGAGATTGGGACTGTCTTCATTATGTTTCGGAATAGTAAATTGAATCTAAATTAACGAAAGTTTACTCAGACTAATACTTTTGTGAGAGTCGAGTAATAAAGGACACCGGTGTCACAGTGGTTGTTCGACCTTCCCCAGTCGCAAGTCGACTATCGTTACAGTGTAACTGGCGTCACACCGTCCACAGACCTGAGTCCCGGTTGTCTTGTCCGTCCAACTTGGTGTCTTCGGTGACCTCCGTCTTCCTTTGAATGTAATAGATTTCTCTTCTAAATCTTCATTCCTTTTCTCCCGACCTTCTTTGGAATTTCTTGTAAGTTGAACCGTTAGAATGTTTACACCCTTCACACTGTGTTTCTCCCTTTCTCTGTATGGGTTCCAGTTTCTTGGTCAAAGGTCTTCTTGACGAACCCGCCAATCGGTTCGGCACTCGGGACTTCAGTAGGCTCTAAGCCCAAAAATTTTCGTATAATGTATAGAAGCGGTTAAGGTAAAAGAGTTTCTAAGTTGCTGATCTAGTGACCAAGTAGTTACAAGTAGGGTTAAAAGAAATGGATATCCATGGAGTTTTTTTTATTTATTTATTTTCCCGTCTACTTTTTTTGTTAACGATAAATGGTACTATGGAGTACTCATAGAATGGAAGTTATGTATATATGACTTAGACTATTTAGTAACTGTAATTGTTTACAGACATCCCGAGTTCAACATTTTTTTTTGTTTTTGTTTGGGTGTATCGAGTCATTTCACTAAGAAAGTCCCATTTAACAAGAAATTACTTTTCCACTCCCTGTCTCCGTTTCCTTCCTGACTTACTCTCTTCTAACGAATGGTCCGACCTTTGACTGAAGTGACTGTCATTCGTAAATGACTCGAATACGATAACGAGGATCAATAGGATGGGTGGAGGTGCGGGGTGAAGGAACCTCTTCAAAATGTGTAGAC
Organism: Capra ibex; assembly: GCA_006410555.1. Taxonomy (NCBI): domain Eukaryota; kingdom Metazoa; phylum Chordata; class Mammalia; order Artiodactyla; family Bovidae; genus Capra; species Capra ibex. Next base: position 57,019,805 of record SJYO01049755.1, on the reverse strand, counting down.
GAGAACAACGGTACACTGAGGGTCACAAGTGCGAGTGTCACCTTCCTGATAAATAGACGCTGGGGACTACAACCCGTACACTGGACGAAACCTGTTAGTTACACTCACCGACCCTGGAACCAATTAAGTTGGACTTCCATCACATTAAGGGATACTCCGAGAACAAAGGACGAAGGTCCTATTACCATAAGAGACTTCTCCCTGAGAAAAAACTCGGACCCGGTGGGTATACTCTTCTATTATCTCTTCTCTTTATCGTCAGTGGAACGTCGACGACTGCACATTAGGCTCACTCTTTACTTCCACGATATTCGGGGACTCTAATACCCGACGCATAACGAGATCGTTTCTACTGATCATGTATACACTCTACTTTGATAAAGTAAGTAGTCGCCAGTGTCTACTAGACGAAGATTTCGTTTTACATAATAAATTCCTTCTAGGAAACAAACTTTATATCAATGATTTTAAGTCAGGATAAATGGGGACTAAAAGATATTACGTTTTAAAGGGATATAATAAAAAGACATTCGTCAGGTAAGACAGTTCAGTGCCCTACATACCAAAAGAAACCTAAAAATCTTCTAAAAAAAAAAGTCAAAATTTAAATAAATAAATAAAATTAACCTCCATTAATGAAATGTTATAAAACCACCCAAAACGGTATGTAAGTGTACTTAGTCGGTACCCACATGTACACAAGGGGTAGGACATGGGGGGAGGGGTAGGGTAGGGAGTCCCAGTAGGGTCACGTGGCCGGGACTCGCGGAATAGAGTACGTAACTTGGACCTGATCGTTAGATAAAGTGTATACTATTATATGTACAAATAAATAAAAGTTAACCTCTTTTTAACGAAATGTTACAACACAACCAAAGACGGTATGTAGTGGTACTTAGTCGGTATCCATATGTAGACAGGGGAGGGAGAACTATAAGAAAGGGTGTAGGGTGGGGTAAGATGGGGAGATCCGACAGTGTCTCGTCGTCCGACTCGAGGGACACAGTATTTCGTTTAAGGGTGATCGGTAGATAATTATAACATGTGTACGATTACATGTATAAAGTTACGATGAGAGTTAAACAGGGTGGGAGAGGAAAAAGGGTGACAGGTGTCCAACAGTTACAGACTCACAGATGAGGACGGGACGTTTATCTAAGTAGTCGTACTAAAAAGTTCTAAGGTGTATATACCCAATTATATACTATAAACAAAAAACTGAATAAAGTCAGATATATTGTCCGAGATCCAAGTAGGTCGAGTGATCTTAACTGAGTGTAAACAAGGAAAAACACTGACTCATTACAAGGTGACATATATAAGTGGTGTTGAAGAAATAGGTAAGTAGACGTACCCTGTATACTAATTCATAACTGTTCGACCAAAATCTTTTCCGTCTCCTTGGTCTCTAGTTTAACGGTGTTGGCGACCTAGTAGCTTTTTCGTTCTCAAGGTCTTTTTGTAGATAAAGACGAAATAACTGATACAGTTTCGGAAACTGACACACCTAGTGTTATTTAACACCTTTTAAGATTTTCTCTACCCTTATGGTCTGGTGGACTGGACGGAGAACTTCTTGGACATACGTCCAGTCCTTCGTTGTCAGTCTTGACCTGTACCTTGTTGTCTGACCAAAGTCTATCCTTTTCCTCATGCAGTTTCGACATATAACAGTGGGACGAATAAATTGAATATACGTCTCATGTAGTACTCTTTACGACCCGATTTTTTTGTGTTCGACCTTAGTTCTAAAGGCCCTCTTTATAGTTATTGGAGTTAATACGTCTACTATGGTGGGAATACCGTCTTTCACTTCTCCTTGAGTTTTCGGAGAACTACTTTCACTTTCTCCTCTCACTTTTTCAACCGAATTTCGAGTTGTAAGTCTTTTGCTTCTAGTACCGTAGGTGAGGGTACTGAAGTACCCTTTATCTACCCCTTTGTCACCTTTGTCACAGTCTGAAATAAAAACCCCCGAGGTTTTAGTGACGTCTACCACTAACGTCGGTACTTTTAATTTTCTGCGAATGAGGAACCTTCCTTTCAATACTGGTTGGATCTATCATATAAGTTTTCGTCTCTGTAATGAAAAGACTGATTCCAGACAGATCAGTTCCGATACCAAAAAGGACACCAGTACATACCTACACTCTCAACCTGACACTTCTCCCGACTCGTGGTTTCTTAACTACGAAAACTTGACACCACAACCTCTTCTGAGAACTCTCAGGGAACCTGACGTTCCTCTAGGTTGGTCAGGTAGGATTTCCTCTAGTCAGGACCCACAAGTGACCTTCCTGACTACGACTTCGACTTTGAGGTCATGAAACCGGTGGAGTACACTTCTCAACTGAGTAACCTTTTCTGGGACTACGGCCCTCCCTAACCCCCGTCCTCTTCTTCCCCTGTTGTCTCCTACTCTTCCGACCTACTGTAGTAACTGAGCTACCTGTACTCAAACCCACTTGAGGCCCTCAACCATTACCTGTCCTTCCGGACCGTACGACGATAAGTACCCCAGTGTTTCTCAACCTGTGTTGACTCGCTGACTTGACTTGACTTGACTTCGAAAGTTCATAAAAACTATTAAGATTACAAATTTACAAAAAGAGGAATGTTTTCATATGTGCAGATGAACATATCCATTTAATATCTGAGTAATACCTTTTACGTAGTTACTAACATAATTGAATCTGGACTTTAATACAGTTATTATTCGAAACTGAAAATGTTTAGTACTTTATTAATGGTGTTATCCAAATCACCTGTAAGTAATAGAGTATATCTATGTTTTATTTTCATTATTTTTTTTACAAAAAAAGAACACTACTCTTCCGAATCCTAAATGGGATTAAAAGTATATATTGTGTGGTTTCACAATTAATATAAATAGTACAACATGTGGTGTAGGGATTTCATGAACAAATAGAATATTAATCTTCAGACATGGAGAACTGATCGAAGTAGGTTAAAAGAGAGGAGATGGGTTGGGTGAAATAAATAAAACCCGAGGTTTTAGTGACGTCTACCACTGACGTCGGTACTTTAATTTTCTACAAACGAGGAACCTTCTTTTCAATACTGGTTGGAAAAATTATATCTGTCGTATAATTTTTCGTCTCTGTAATAAAACGGTTGTTTCAAGGTAGATCAGTTTCGATACCAAATAGGCGATCAGTACATACCTACACTCTCAACCTGTTATTTCTTTCGACTCGTGGTTTGTCAACTACGAAAGCTTGACACCACAACCTCTTCTGAGAACTCTCAGGGAACCTGATGTTCCTCTAGGTTGGTCAGGTAGGATTTACTTTAGTCAGGACTTATAAGTAACCTTCCTGACTACGACTTCGACTTTGAGGTTATGAAACCGGTGGACTACGTTTCTTTACTGAGTAACCTTTTCTGGGGCTACGACCCTTTATAACTTCCACCCTCCTCTTCCCCTGTTGTTTCCTACTCTACCAACCTACCGTAGTGGCTGTGTTACCTGTACTCAAACTCGTTCGAGGTTCTTAACCACTACCTGTCCCTCCGGACCATACGACGTCAGGTACCCCAGCGTTTCTCATCCTGTACTGACTCGCTGACTTGACTTGACTTGTGTGGGGTGGGGTGGGGACCGAGACCATTGATGTTTAGACTAAAGAAAAAGAGACTGGAACAAACAAGTAAACAAAACTTGATGTCAACTGGATGTTGTGATACAATCAAGGACTATGTATTGTATCACTAAAATATAGAGATATTAAAGTTTTACTAGTGATGTCGTTCAGACGAATGGTAGACAGTGGTATGTTTCTATAGTGTATTAATGANGAGAACTCTCAGGGAACCTGACGTTCCTCTAGGTTGGTCAGGTAGGATTTACTTTAGTCAGGACTTATAAGTAACCTTCCTGACTACGACTTCGACTTTGAGGTTATGAAACCGGTGGACTACGCTTCTTTACTGAGTAACCTTTTCTGGGGCTACGACCCTTTCTAACTTCCACCCTCCTCTTCCCCTGTTGTTTCCTACTCTACCAACCTACCGTAGTGGCTGTGTTACCTGTACTCAAACTCGTTCGAGGTTCTTAACCACTACCTGTCCCTCCGGACCATACGACGTCAGGTACCCCAGCGTTTCTCATCCTGTACTGACTCGCTGACTTGACTTGACTTGTGTGGGGTGGGGTGGGGACCGAGACCATTGATGTTTAGACTAAAGAAAAAGAGACTGGAACAAACAAGTAAACAAAACTTGATGTCAACTGGATGTTGTGATACAATCAAGGACTATGTATTGTATCACTAAAATATAGAGATATTAAAGTTTTACTAGTGATGTCGTTCAGACGAATGGTAGACAGTGGTATGTTTCTATAGTGTATTAATGACTGATACGAGTGGTGTGACATGTAAAGTATACCCACTAAGTAAATAAAACATTGAACTTCACACATGTGAATTAGAGGGAGTGGAGAAAGAGAGGAAGGGGGTGTGGAAGGAGAGACCGTTGGACAAACAAGAGACGTAGATACTGACAAAGTCAAAAAAATACAAACCAGTAAACAAAAAACTTAAAGTGTATATTTATTTTAGTACGGTATAAACAGAAGTAGACTAAATAAAGTGAAACGTCTTACAAGAGATCCCGGTAGGTACAACAGTGTTTACCGTTATAAAGTAAAAAGCATATAAAGTAATATAATTATATACATATGTGGTGTAGAAAAATATGTCAATAGATAACTACCCGTGAATCCAACGAAGGTTAACGAACCGTTAACGTTTATTACGACGTTACTTGTAGTCAAGTCAAGTCAAGTCAGTCAGCGAATCATCACAGGCCGAGAAACACTGGGGTACTTAACGTCGTGCGGTCCGGAGGGACAGGTAGTGGTTTAGGGTCTCAAGTGGGTCTGAGTGCAGGTAACTCAGCCACTACGGTAGGTCGGTAGAGTAGGAGACAGCAGGGGACTTGTATCCCCATGCATATATAAAAGATTCATCACAAAAGTAAAAGAAGTCCATTTATGGGTTTCATCTTGACGACCTCGTATACCATCAAGACAAAAGTTAATAAATTCCTTAGAGTTATAACAAAAGGTGTTACCAACGGGGTCAAATGTAAAGATCGTTGTCCCTTACTCTCAAGGGAAAAGAGGTATAGGAACGTTTATAAACAATAAACTAAAAAATTTTATTTTGGTAAGACTGTACACACTTCAATATAGAGTAACTCCAAAACTAAATAAAAGGACTACCAATCACTACAACTCCAAGAAAAGTACACGGACATACAGAAGTGACTTTTTTATAGATAAGTCAGGAGATGGTCAAAAAATTGACCCAACAAATCAAAGAACTGTTACTCATCATACTTCAATAAACATACGAAATTTATGCTTGAGGAATGTTCATTAGTCGGAAACGTCAAATAAAAAGGGTAAGTCATCCGTCGAAAAAACAAAACAACTCCCAAAGGAGGTGACCCGTTTCTAAAAGTCAAACTATGTCAGGGTGAGTAAAAACGTAAACAAAGAGAACGGACTTTCCTGTAACGATTCTGACTACGGTTTCTCTAATAACGGAGACAAAGGAGGATCTTTAACATACCGAGTACAGAATGAAACTTCAGAAGTTACATAAAAATCGAATAAAAACATATACCACACCTTTTCGTCAGGTCAAACTAAGAAATCGTAAATCAACAGGTAAAAATGGTTGTGTCAATTACTTTTTTGAGAAAAGGGGTAACATATAAGACCGGAGGAAAAAAAAAAAAAAACATATAATTAATGAATATACTCACACTCAAGTAAAGACCTGAGAGATAAGACATGGTAACTGGATATAAAGACAAAAAAGAGGTCGGGACATGACAAACCTAATGACATCGAGACATCATATCAAACTTTACTCTCTTGTACTATGGCGGTGGTAACGAGAGGAAAGAATTCTAATGAAACCAGTAGACCCTATAAAACACAAAGGTATGTTTAAAATCTTAATAAACCAGATCCAGACACTTTCTACGGTAATCATAAAACTATTCCTAACGAAACTTAGATAGATATGTACGGAGCCCCTCATACTATTAAAATTGTTATAATTAAAAAGTAAGTAGTTCATTAAGCGTTCAGTGTGAAATTTTTCGAAGTCCCCTCACATTAATTTTCGTATAAGTGACGTCTCAGTCCTTGGATCCAACATCAAGGTCCAAACCTGTTTGGTCTGTCCTTTAACACGTGTCGTGAAGTGAAGACCAAAGTGTCAATCCTGTCAAGAAGGAGGTTTCTTACTTCTTCATCCTCATTTACTAATAATTTCGAGGACCTACCACGTATTACTGACCAAAGACTGCTATTCACGAGTCATTACTGACTTATTTACTTATTTAGTTACTTGTTTCCATAAAAGGGTTGAGGTTCTAAAATATTAACCGTATGGTTGAGGAAAAGGGAAATCCCTTATACCCGTCTTGACGTCGAGGAAAAGGAAATAAGGGTCACCGAACGGACATCTCTATGAATTAATAAATACGACGGAAATCCTTCACGGTGACTCGAGACGACGAAGTCTACGATAATGATAATAATAATCAGAGTCTCGACAAAGAATAAAGGAAGTCGTGTTACTTCCACCTCTTCATTCTTTGACGCGAAAGGAAAAAGGTTTCGGGAACTTCACGAGTTGAGTCGTCATCAGTCTGAGGAACTCGTAAATTATTCTTGACACCTTCTGGATTAAAGGAAACGACAGGAACCAAGAGAGCTGGAGTCTAGTAGTCTACTCCTCGCCGAGTTTTCCTGGGCACACAGTAAAAGTATCAGAGAGAGGTAGTGAAAAGTCAACCACACTAAGTCGTAGGATACAAAAGACACTCGGAAAAAAGTTTTAACTTATATGAGGTATTAGGGAAAAAGAAACGACTTTTTTTTAGACTTTAACGATCTATAAACGAATGATCTATCCAGACTTTTTTCACTTTCACGACCAAGGGAGTGAACACAGACTAAGAAACACTGGGGTACTTGACATCGGGTGGTCCGAGGAGACGGGTACCTTAAGAGGTCCGTTCTTATGACCTCACTTAACGATAAAGGAGGAGGTTCCCTAGAAGGACTGGGTCCCTAACTTGGGGGTAGAGGGTGTCACGTCCGTCTAAGAAATGGTAGACTCGGTGGTTCCTTCGGGTGATCTATCCAGAGTTTAAATCGGAAAATTTTTTAAACAAAGGAACAGGAGTTAAAAAGTCAAAAAAAAAAATTAGTCTTATGATTAAATTTACTTTCTTATAAGATTCCGAGGTTTTAACTACTTATTTAAAATAACAGATCGGACCATAATACCTGTCACAAAGTTTCCAATCTTCGTGAATGGAAGATAGTACCTTCGTTTACGTGAGGTCAAATTTTCTTTGGTAGGTGTGTAGACCACCAGTCCATGTGACTAGAACTAAATCATTGTTTAAATTAAATGAGTCATATACACTTCTCGAACGATAAACGTTTTAAAGATGCAAACGTGATCGTCAGTTACCAACCACGAGAGACCAAAGTACTAAATCACCCTCTCTTACCGTACTTTCACAATAATTTAAAACGTTTCGACCGTTTGTGGTCATATCTTTCACTTTCACTTTAACTTCAGCGAGTCAGCACAGGCTGAGAAACGCTGGGGTATCTGACATCGGATAGTTTAAGGAGACAGGTACCCTAAAAGGTCCGTTCTCACGACCTCACCTAACGGTAAAGGAAGAGGTCCTCTAGAAGTGTTGGGTCCTTAGCTTGGACCCAGAGGGCGTAACGTCCGTCTGCGAAATGGCAGACTCGGTGGTCCCTTCGGGGGTTTGTGGTCATATCTATACAATTTTTTGTTTGTACCTATGGTTCTCACTTTTCATAAAGGAATGTCAACCTAGAACTCAATTCCACACTTCGTCCTTGTCTCGAAGTTGTCCATCTATACTCGATCACTTGTAAGATTCTTGATTACTCCTATCCCTAAAAATTTTTGGGATCGTACTGTCCGAAGGGTCCACTGAGACCCTTTTCTTTAACCATTTCTTTAACGGACGGTTACGTCGTCTACGACCAATCTAGGGACCCAGTCCTACTAGGGGACCTCCTCCTTTACCGTTGGTTGAGGTCATAGGGACGGACCTTTTGGGGTACCTGTCTCCTCGGACCGTCCGATGTCAGGTACCCCAACACTTCTCAACATGTGCTGACTCGTTGACTCGGACGTCCGTGCACGAGTAGGTAGACAGCTGTTGATCGTAATCGACTCGTAGAGACGGAGACCTACAATCAACGGACGGTCGAACGCCTTAGCCCCTTGACCCGGGCGTAAAGAGTACTAAGGATATATTGGTAGTAGTCTTCTGTCTTCGACCGTTCAGGAGACCTATACATCCGAGTCTCTGTTATGTCAGTGAAGACAATGTAAGATAATCAGTTTCTTTCGGTATTTCTGGAAACACCCCTTTGTCTGAAGTGGAAAAATGCCTTCCTGAAAGTTTCATCGTAACGTTCTTATGTCTCTTCACAACGGTAAAAACGTTTTCCATGTATTCACGAGGAATTATTCCCTAACTTATTTGTTTACTAGGGTGATAGTCTCGTTATTTATTGATGACTTTAAAATTTCTTATTAATTTATCCCCTTTTCTGGTACACATTTTAATTTATTATGTATTTTATAATTGCATGTATATATATGTTTTCATATACCACTGTACGTGTATATATTTTTATGTATATGAGTAATGGATACAAGAGATTTAAGTGTAAAAGATTTAAGATTTAAATATATAATAGTACTGATAATTGTTTTTAAATGTAAAAGTCACATGTCAAAAGATTTTACGTGAGTTTAAAAACATAAGTATATATGAACTTGAATGGACTTGGAACTCTTGATCAAATATTTCTAGTTTTTAAAATTATACCGGAAACTAAATAGACAGTTTACTAAAGGTACTTTATAATTATTAGGTCCTAATTAAATCCAGGATGATATGACTGTGACAAGTTTTCTGTTATTGTCTTTAAAAATAGTAGGATGTTAGGTAGAAATAGAGTCAGAAATAGAAAATTAGATCTATAAGAGACGACCTTCGTTCTTCGAAAGTATTGATCCTGTTGTTTAGTCTTGTTTACATGAAAGAACTTAGACTCTCATTCTCTTCTTTTTATAATTCAAGATGGAATTCAAGTGAACGATCACAAATGAGAACCAATATAGGGTGAAAAGTTTAATACGAAAGAAAGTAAGCCATTGATAAGTGGTTTATCAAACGTGTCAAGGACAAAGACTCCTCGACTCTTAGGTCACTCTTACGTTTGTTTACTCGTTTGTAATATAGAAAATAATATCGTAGACAAATCAACGATACTGTCTTCCGTCGTCCATCGTGAGATGTCTTTGGAGACTGAGTCTGTATTAAAAATAAAACACCCTCTTCCTCCACGACCTCCTTGAAATTCTTTCAACTGGAAATTCTTATACTGAAACGTGAATAAGAAAGTAGTTTATTCATATCAGACGGACGAAACACAATCATTTTAAACCCGTGTGACACAACCCACGAAATTCATCTCGTCACTTGACTTGTTTTGAGAAAAGGAGTTAAGTAAACTTCAGTTGTTTATTTACATGTTAGTGTACGGGTCCACCACGTCACCTCTTCTTAAGCGGACGGTTGCGTCCTCTGTGGTTAAACTAGGGACCCAGTCCTTCCAGGGGACCTCCTCCTTTACCCTTGGGTGAGGTCATAAGAACGGACCCTCTAGGGTATCTGTCTCGGACCACCCGATGTCAGGTACCCCAACGTTTCTCAGCCTGAAATGACCCGTGGGTACGTACGTGGTTTATATATTAGTCCCTCATTATGGACGGTGCTTATTTTGACGCACTCCCTTGTGCAATTCTCTTCTAGATCTTCACAATTGTCTTTTTGTCACGTCCCTTACCAGGACCCTGTAAGAAGACGGACGGAGTGAGAGAGTAGGTTTCAAAACTTCTACGCCCGAACGGACTTCCCTGCAAGTTGGGTAGTCCATAAACCTCGATCTCATCAGTGTAATGAGAAGAAAACATTACTTTCAACTAATTCGATTTTATCAGAAAAAGTGTTCTGAGCGGATGAGTGACATTTCACGTCCTAAAAAAAAAGAAAAAGGTTTAGAAAAAGAAATTTCAAATTTAAAAAAAAACCGACGTATCCAAGAATCAATACCGTGAACCCAAAGTAACGGGACACCGTACACCACCAAGTCTGTCATTTCTTAGACGGACGTTAGGTCCTCTGGGTTCAAGCTAGGAACTCAACTCTTCTAGGGAATCTCTTCCCTTATCACAAGAACGGACCCTTTAGGGTACCTGTCTCCTCGGACAACCCAACGTCGGGTACCCCAGACTTAGCCTGTGATGACTTGTTCATTGCGAAAGTGGGAGACCGTACGTCCTAGAATCAAGGGGTTGGTCCCTACCTTAATATATCGTATTATAAATAGTAAAATGGGTAGACATTCACGTCAAATCATCACGACAATTAAGGGTCCACCATTTCTTGGACGGACGTTACACCCTTTATGTCCTGTGAGTTCAAACTAGGGACCCAGCCCTTCTAGGGGTCCTGCTCCTGTACCGTTGGGTGAGGTCATAAGAACGGACCTCTTAGGGTACCTGACTCCTCGGACGATCCGATGTCAGGTACCACAGTGTCTCAGCCTGTGTCGACTTCGTTGAATCGTACGTCACAACATTTTAGTAGTGGAGATGAGTGTGGGTTTTCAAGAGTAGAAGGGTTTGACTTTGAGACATGAGTGACTTATTTTTGAGATGTAAGGACTGAGGAGGGTTCGGGACCATTGGAGATAAGATGAAAAGACAGAGATACTTAAACGGTTAACGTCCACGGAGTATATTCACCCTGTACGTCACAAACCGAAAATCCCAGACCAAAGAAAATGGATCAAATGTAGGAATTCCAAGTAGAGACAACGTCGGATTTATCTTAAAGGTAAGGACAAATACTTACTTTTTATAAGGTGTCATACATACTTTGTGTTAAACACATAGATAATTAAACAACTAGTAGTGAACTCAAAAAGGTGGAAACTGAAAACACTTATTACCACGATACTTGTAATTACATACCTATATACAAACTCAGGGAGAAGAGTTCAGAAACCTTATATATGTACATGTGTCAACTGAGAACCAGAAGGAACCACGGAGTCACTAATTCTTAAGTGGACGGTTTCGTCTTCTGCACGCACACTAGGGACTCAGTCTTCTAGGGGACCTCTTCCTTTACCGTTGTATGAGGTCCTAAGAACGGACCCTTTAGAGTACCTACCTTCTCGGACCACCCGATATATCAGGTAACCCAGTTTTTCCTCAACTTGGACTGAGTCGATGATTTGTTGTGTCAACTGAGAGACTGTTGTGTCCAAACTTAACGTACCCAGGTGAATCTGTACCTAAAGAAAAAAATATTTTTTCAAACTTCATTAATAATGTCATCCATGATGTACCAGGAGTCAACCAACTTAAGTGTCTACGTCTTGACGTCTATGTCTCCCTACCGACACTTCAACATTCATATAAAAGTTGACACCTACCAGTCGTGGGATTGTGAACGTAACAAGTTCCCAGTTGAGAGATATATCGAGATTCAAGATACCATCAACAAACAAATAAAAAATTCCTCAGGACCAACTACATTATAAGGTGGGAACGAAAAAAGTTTGTTTGTCTTAATAAACTTCCTTTTATATTTCCTTCCCCTCTTTATACCGGATTTTAGTCTAATTAAGAGTAGTATAAGTTTGGTGGAGTGTTCTTCAGAGTCTAAAATCAGATATAGTCTTAAAGGGATAGTTTAATAAAATTTATGTATAGAGACTTGACATAGTGGTCTCTAGAATTAATTATGATAAATTGTTTATTGTGAGGTCCACTAAGAGTTCAAATCCTTAGTGCCCGGTGTAAACTCTTGGTGACTTACTGGAGATATTAGATAAACGGTTTTTACTAGATCAAATAACAACTTGTGGAGATCCTTACGATTTGAGAGATGAGGTATATCACTTAGGTCAAGTAGACCTTTGTTTTTTCGAAAGAGTTAAGACTGATGGTTATACGGAACATATTTTACTTTAGTAACTCAGTATCTTATAATACCAATATCCTCATATTTCGTAAAAGATAAGGGAAAGTGACATAGGTTAGAGGACCCTATTTGATATTACCTTTTCTTTATATTTTTTCTAATATATATATATATATGTGTGTATATATATACATATATACACACATATATATACACATATATTGACTGAGTGAAACGACATTTCGTCATTAATCGGGTTGTGACATTTAGTTGATATAAAATTAAAATTTTTCCTCCATTTTTCTTAAAATTTTTAGTTTACTCGGATTACTCTTCATATAGAAATGAATTTACAGAGGGGCACCCTTTTTTAAAAAGGAAAACAGAATTTATTAAATTAAAGTGATTTCATAAATACATACATTGAGTCACTAGAGTGTTGGTGGAAAAAAATTTTTTCCACTGAACTCCAACGCCTTGTCTTGGGGTTTAGAGGTTTATCGTCAGGAAAACAAGGGTAGTCTCCAACTGACAGAATTCTACGACTGTTGAAAAGACAGAACTTCTCACATCAGTACGTGTGGGAGCTACGCCACAATTCCGAATGATCGATCACTGGACCTAAGGTCCTTGTGATCGTCTTCCCATAATTCTCCCTTTGTTTTCACGATAGGACCATTCTTGGTACAATCTAACAAAAGGTAAAGAATTAAAGAGACATAAGGACTAAAAGTGAGGGAGTAGACAAAGAGGTACGACGACGATGACGATTCAGTGAAGTCAGCACAGGTTGAGACACACTGGGGTATCTACCGTCGGGTGGTCCGAGGGGGCAGGGACCCTAAGAGGTCCGTTCTTGTGACCTCACCCAACGGCAAAGGGAGAGGTTACGTACTTTCACTTTTCACTTTCACTTCAGCGAGTCAGCACAGGCTGGGAGGCACTGGGGTACCTGACGTCGGATGGTCCGAGGAGACAGGTACCCTAAAAGGTCCGTCCTCATGATCTCACTACACGGTAACGGAAGAGGTGACAAAGAGGTATCACTAACCATAAATTTGAGGCGTTTCTTTTCTTTGTCACGACGACTTATTCAACAAAGTAAATTCATTTTCTTATTACAAGCTATTAAATGAACACTCTTGGGGTTTCAATAATCGTAATTTCACTAGTTTCGGAATTTGTGTCCTACTTGACTACTGTACCACCGTCTTAATAACTATATTCGATCACAACCTTTACTCGAAGGACCACTCTCGTCAACCTCGTTTAGTCCAAAAGACATACGTCAAATTTCAGGGAGTCCCTGAGGGGACCGTCAAGTCACCAATCTTGAGACACGAAGGTTACGTCCCCAACACCAAACTAGGGGTCAACCCTTTGATTCTAGGGTGTACAGTGTTCCGGTTTTGTAAAAAACTCAGGGAGTTCAAGTTCTTGAACCGATGTGATTATTATTGGAATGTTCTCTCTTACCGAATCACCTTACTTTCATCTACTCTTAGTCCTTGTAAATCGAAGTCTCTCGGATTGACGTAGAGAAAGGTGAGACCCCAACTATAAATTAAGGTACCTAAGAGTGAAAGACATAAACAGTTACCACTTGAGGTTCTTAGTGACTTCTTCAGCTAAATTAAGTTGGTATAATTCGCGTCCATGACGTTTGACCGTCCCGTAATTTCTATGTTATTGCAGACTCTCTAAGGGGTGGCAACAAGTCGAATTTCAAATTATTCTCTCCCTGAAGCGACCACCAAGTCAAAAATTCTACCGTGTGAATGTGACGTCCTTGATGTCCAAGTTGGGGACATATGGATTCTAGGACGTATGGAGTGTACCGGTTTCCCTTTTTTTTAGACATATATCCGTATATACATATATCTATATCTACATATTTTATATATATACCCAATACATATATGTATGTATATCTCTCTCTCCCTTCACGTGTTCAACATTTTTTCCAGAATTTTTCGAATTATTCTTTTTCTTCTCATTGTTTTGTTGTGTGCTTCTAGAGAGTGTTATTTTAGATACGTACTCTACTCTGTCATTCTTAAAACTATCTACACGGTGTCTAATTTATTCTTTAGTACCATCAAAAGGAAGATAGAAGAATGAACCAACTCACATTGTTGCCGTGTCGTTAAATTATTTTGGGGACGAGTTCAAGACTGTATAAATAAGAGTCTTCCATAATAAAGGGTTAGGTAGTCCCCGCACACACACACACACACACACACACACACACACACACACAGACACACACACAAGTGACATCAGTGGTAAAAGGAGTAGGCAATTCGATGCGTCAACTTAAAAGTCGATCTAAACAGGAGACGTTAACTAAGAGTAAACTCTATATATTTTAATCTTTTGTTCTGATTGGTTTTTAATCTGTACAGTTATCTGAAAATGATCCATCCACACTTGACCTTCAGTAGTCCAGATGGGTGGACTAGAATAACTTTATTAAAGCCGAGTTCCTTCTTCGTACTGAATGGTTCCAGCCACTTACGATTCGAGAAATGGGTACCCATCTAGAACTCAGAGAACTAAATTCAGGTCACGGTACGGTCAGTTTCGACACAACAGTCTTTCCAGTAAATGGGGTTCCCACTCGGGGTACTTTCTCTTCGTACTGAAGTAATCGTTTACTTTTTCAATACTTATCGAATAGTAGTCGGATTAAAGTCTACTCTGGTGTCTGAGAAATGTTCTCTGACAGACGATACTGACAGGACGAGACCTATCTCGTGTACACCTCGACAACACGTTCGTCTTCATGCACCTCTAAGAGACTTTAGTCGGAGAAATGTTTTGTCATCTTGGAGTTTGAGAAAGTACGACTGAACCTATTCTACTATCGATTTTCGACTGACTAGGACTCCCTGTCGTAGAGTCGTGAGGGACAGGTGAATGGACCCTGGAACTCATGGAAGAAGGTTTGGGAATATCAGGAACAGATAAACACCAAGTATACACCGTCCTTCTTCAGGGTCTCAGGGGTCGACGGTTCTTCAGAACGATTCCCTCCCTTGTAACTTTATTCGAGAAATCTTTACTTCATTATGTGTTCTCTTCTGAGATGTGTACCTGTAGTGGTCTACCAGTTGTGGTCTTAGTCTGACTAATGTAAGAAACGTCGGTTTCTACCTCTTCGAGATATGTCAGTTGTTTTTGTTCTGGTCCTCAACTGACACCGAGTCTAGTACTTGAGGGATAACGGTTTAAGTCTGACTTTAACTTCTTTCATCCCTTTTGGCGATCTGGTAAGTCCATACTGGATTTCGTTTAGGGAATACTAATATGTCACCTTCACTCTTTATCTAAATTCCGGGATCTAGACTATCTACCTCATGGACTACTTGATACCTTACTCCAAACACTGTAACATGTCCTCTTTCCCTAGTTCTGGTAGGGGTACCTTTTCTTTACGTTTTTTCGTTTTACCGACAGACCCCTCCGGAATGTTTATCGACACTTTTCTTCTCTTCGCTTTTCGTTTCCTCTTTTCCTTTCTATATTCGTAGACTTACGTCTCAAAGTTTCTTATCGTTCTTCTCTATTCTTTCGGAAGAAGTCGCTAGTTACGTTTCTTTATCTCCTTTTGTTGTCTTACCCTTTCTGATCTCTAGAGAAGTTCTTTTACTCTGTATGGTTCCCTTGTAAAGTACGTTTCTGTCCGAGCTATTTCCTGTCTTTACCATACCTGGATTGTCTTCGTCTTCTATAATTCTTCTCCACCGTTCTTATGTGTCTTCTTGTCATGTTTTTTCTAGAAGTACTGTGCCTATTAGTGCTACCACACTAGTGAGTAGATCTTGGTCTGTAGGACCTTACACTTCAGTTCACCTGGAATCTTTCGTACTGATGCTTGTTTCGATCACCTGCACTACCGTAAGGTCAACTCGATAAAGTTTAGGACTTTCTACTACGACACTTTCACGATGTGAATTATACGGTCATTTAAACCTTTTGAGTCGTCACCGGTGTCCTGACCTTTTCCAGTCAAAAGTAAGGTTAAGGTTTCTTTCCGTTACGGTTTCTTACGAGTTTGATGTCGTGTTAACGTGAGTAGAGTGTACGATCATTTCATTACGAGTTTTAAGAGGTTCTGTCCGAAATCGTTATGCACTTGGTACTTGAAGGTCTACAGGTTCGACCAAAATCTTTTCCGTCTCCTTGGTCTCTAGTTTAACGGTTGTAGACGACCTAGTACCTTTTTCGTTCTCTCAAGGTCTTTTTGTAGATAAAGACGAAATAACTGATACGGTTCCGGAAACTGACACACCTAGTGTTATGTGACACCTTTTAAGAAGTTCTCTACCCTTATGGTCTGGTGGACTGGACTGAGAACTCTTTACACATGCGTCCAGTCCTTCGTTGTCAATCTTGACCTGTACTTTCTTGTCTGACCAAGGTTTATCCTTTTCCTCATACAGTTCCGACATATAACAGTGGAACGAATAAATTGAATATACGCCTCATGTAGTACTCTTTACGACCTGACCTTCTTCGTGTTCGACCTTAGTTCTAAAGGCCCTCTTTATAGTTATTGGAGTCTATACGTCTACTGTGGTGGGAATACCGTCTTTCACTCCTCCTTGATTTTTAGGAGAACTACTTTCACTTTCTCCTCTGACTTTTTCAACCGAATTTCGAGTTGTAAGTCTTTTGCTTCTAGTACCGTAGGTCAGGGTAGTGAAGTACCCTTTATCTACCCCTTTGTCACCTTTGGCACAGTCTGAAATAAAACCCCCCGAGGTTTTAGTGACGTCAACCACTGACGTCGGTACTTTAATTTTCTATGAATGAGGAACCTTCTTTTCAATACTGGTTGGATCTGTCGTATAAGTTTTCGTCTCTGTAATGAAACAGGTGTTTCCAGGCAGATCAGTTCCGATACCAAAAAGGTCATCAGTACATAACTACACTCTCAACCTGACACTTTTTCCGACTCGTGGTTTGTTAACTACGAAAACGTGACACCACAACCTCTTCTGAGAACTCTCAGGGAACCTGACGTTCCTCTAGGTTGGTCGGGTAAGACTTTCTCTAGTTGGGACCCTAAAGAAACCTTCCTTACTACGATTTCGACTTCAAGATCATGAAACCGGTGGAGTACGCTTCTCAACTGAGAAACCTTTTCTGAGACTACGACCCTCCCTAACCGCCGTCCTCCTCTTCCCCTGTTGTCTCCTACTCTACCGACCTACCCTAGTGACTGAGCTACCTCCACTCAGACTCACTTGAGGCCCTCAACCACTACCTGTCCCTCCGGACCGCACGACACTAAGTACCCCAGCGGTTCTCAGCCTCTGCTGACTCGATGACTTGACTCAGAGGATGTTAGTCAAGTGTATATGAGTTTTCGAAAGGAAGACAAAATGTGTTAGTGATTGACCCCTTTAGTTATTTCTGTCTACTCATTCAGATCCATAAAAACTCAGAATAGTGTTTATATGTCCAGAAAGAACCACCGAGTCAACCATTTCTTAGGTGGACGTTACGTCCTCTGGGCCCAAGCTAGGAACCCACCCTTTCTAGGGGACCTCTTCCTCTACCGTTGGATGAGGTCATAAGAACGGACCTCTTAGGGTACCTGTCTCCTCGGACTGTCCGATATATCAAGTATGCCAGTGTTCTCAGTTTGTACTGTGTCGTTGATTTGGTGGTGGAAGTGGTGTATATAAATACTTCTTAAACCTCCGTTTGTCCTTTTTGGTTATTGAATATTTCTTTGGTTCCTTTTAGCCTGTCCTAGTTTACTCTTTGGTGTAGTACTAAACCTCGAATTCAAGACTTTTGTTTGTCAACTTGTCTCTCATCTCCCGAAGGGACCAATGAGCCATCACTTCTTAGACAGATGGTCACGTCCTCTGTACCCGACTAGGGACTAGGCCCTTCGAGGGTGTGCTGCGCCTGTCTGAGTCGGGTCCTCGGTGTTGATCCCTTTGTGTCGACGGGACCCCGGACACGAGGAGTTGTTCTCTCGGCGACGGACCTCTTCGGTCGGGTAGTGTTGATCTCTCGTCGGGGACGGGAGGTGTCGGTCTCCTTTGGGTCACGTCGTCACTCCTGGGTCGTGTGGGTGTTATTTATTTAAATAAAAAATTATCTTTTTCAGAAAAATTTTTTCTTTCGTCTTATCTCTTACAAGAGTGACCGAGAGGAACTGGGAGTGTGTTTCGAGTTCCAGGAGTCGCCCCTCGTGTCTCGTGGAAGGAAGGTAGTGATAAGGTAACCCACCCAACGTTTGAGGTGGTGCACTTTCTTCCCGAGGTGGACTAAAATCATAAGGGATCGGACCAAAGTAGCACAAATATACCGGGACTAAGCGATGAAGAGAACGTGTAGATGAAGAGATATCATCCAAGTGTAGAGGATCCGAGACCGTCACAAAGAGAATGGATATTTGAAAACCCGCTCCGGGAATGTCCGAGATCCGTACAGGTGACGGAAAAAAAAAAAAACGACTGGAGAGTAAATCTTCTTGAAATTAGACGAAGGTGAAAATAATGCCACAGAGTTTACTAGACGGCCGTAAGAGGAGAAGTACCGGGTGAGTCGTGACGAGTCGACTAAAGAATTAAGGGAGTTTTGGGAAAGGGTAGGTTTCGACGTCTTACATTGAGAGTCGTCTGAGATAAACGGGTCGATTTGAATCTGATCTTGTAATCAAGACTTTCCCTGACACCCCCGGTGAGTCAGACAAGGGGTTACGTGTCGTCGAATGGGACTCCTCTCCTCCCTTCCTTCTGTCTTACAATGACTTTCTACCCCAGGTCGACGAGTGGTGAGTTCTCAGTTATCTGTCCGACCCAACCGTCTTTCTTTTCAAACGAGACAAAGTCTTAGGCCTCTGACCGCCCCCTCCTGCCCATAGACAGGTTTCCGGGTGAGGGGGCGGAGACCGTTGGTCACCCTGTTCTCGAAAATATCTGTCTTCACCCCTTACCGACGTACGTCTTTTACGTGTCAGTAGAGACTGAAGTCCCCTCCTTCGTCGATGTCTACCCCCTCCCTGTCACTCTCTGGATCTTAATCTTCACCTCGAGTTTCTGTACTGACTCGACCACGTGAGGGTACCCTTCTGAACTTCTTCTTTTCTTTCACCGAAGAACTCTACTTTAGATAAGGACCACTTTTATGGGACTTCTAACAACTTTACTGTTGTTTCCTAAATCCTATAATGTACTTAAACCAATTATTTCGGTCGTCGTTCCGAACTCTCCTAACTGAATTTAAAACTTTCTTCTAAATGGTATCCATTTAGACTTTTACGATAGTTAGTCGTAACGTACGATTAGTAAGGACTTGTCTCAGCTCGCTACGTTTTTAAAGTAACAACAGAATAAAATTCTTTACCAGTGTCGGTGGGGTTGGAAGTCGTTGGTGGTAGGACTCGTTAGTCTTCTGTAGTTGTGTCCATTTTGGGAGGTGGGCGTTTTCCTAATGTTGAACGACTCCTGAACCTATTATCGTAAAGAATCGTTATTTCATAAAAATTTCATTCACCCGAAGGGACGATCGAATGTACCATTTCTTAGGCGGACGTTGAGTCCTCTGAGCCCAAGTTAGGGACCCAGTCCTTCTAGGAGACCTCTTCCCTTACCGTTGGGTGAGGTCATTAGAACAGACCTCTTAAGGTACCCGTCTCCTTGGATCACTCTGTCAGGTGCCTCAACGTTTCTCAACCTGTGCTGACTCACTGAAAGTGAAAGTACATATGAAAATCTGTGTAACAATAAAGTAGAAATTCTCTGATATCATACCATATTTGTATTGACAATGTACGTGACCCTTTTGCTTTTTTTACACGCTGAACGAAATAACACCATAAACGAAATAATACCACTAGACCTTGGTTTAAGCATTATAAAGACTCCATATTGGACATGAAGAAAAAGCATTAACGAAAACGTAGTTCCCAGAGGTCCTATGTTCTGTATATAATTAAGTTACTTGTAAACAGCTCTTGAACGACGCACGGGCCATTACTCTATTCGAGACACCTTAACTTTACGATAGAAGACAGTTCCTCTGTACATTTGTTTACGAATAATCCTACTGTCCATACACGTTATAAATAATCTCCTCCCTCATAGATTAAGACGACACCCCCACCCCCTCGGACTCTTTTGTTTTAACGTTTCCGTCATCAATACTTGGACATAACTGGAAATAACTGAGAGAAAAAAATTACACGGAGTGGTCGGGTAGCAAGCTGAAGCACACTCTGAACCACTCTGTGAATTGGAGAGAGTTAGAGTGAAGGAACTGGATTTATATTTTTATATGTTACAGACCGGAATAAGGAATATCTCTCCCACAAACAAAACTATCTTTTCTAGTCCTTTTCCCGGAACATCTGACATTTTTCAACATGTGTACTTTGCTGACAATATTGTCTCTGGTTCAACTTAGTCTTTAGTGTGGACCTGTGTCCACTTGTCCTTTGACTTGATTATTTGGTCCTACACACACTCCTGGAGTGAATCGTTAACAAAGTACAGTTCGTCGAAAAGATCTAAATGGATTAGAGGTCCGAAGAGGATTTTGTGACTTTAGAGTTAAGTGTTTCCTGGTTTATACAGATCCTCTATAAAAGAAGGACCTTACCTTTATTGAAATGACAAAGTAGACAAATATTTTCACTTTGTGTCAACAAGGTATTTATTCATCTAGTAAGTCTTGTCCTTTTCCTTTTCTGTCGATTTTCACTGGACACTAGTACGGTAAATCTTTCTTTGTAATAATTGAAAATACATTTATGGAAACCCTTGAGTCCGACTGTCCGTCTGTGTTCGTGTGTCACCTAAAAATAGTTTTACGTTGAAACGAATTGTATGGACGTATTACTTTCACAATCAATGAAGTCAGTATAGACTAAGAATCCATCGGCCGGTCCGAGGAGACAGGTACCTTAAGAGGACCGTTCTTATGACCTCCCCCAACGGTAAGGGAAGAGGTCTCCTAGAAGGGTTGGGTCCCTAGCTTGGATCCAGAGAGCGCAACGTCCGTCTAAGAAATGGCAGACTCGGTGATGGTCTTTGGTGTATGAACGTATACACACGGATTAAAAAATTTGTATCACACACTACCTCAACAAAGTACCGTTAAGGTCTCAGAATGTAATAGTAGCTGATACATTCAATAGAAAAACATCACCTCTCGATTCTTCACCTAATTGTCTAGGTCGACTAATTTTTCCTTTTATAATTCTTTGGACACTAAATAGACCGGTTTAGGTTCTTCGTATAACTTTATTTTACTGGACTACCTTTTAAATACTCGAAACTTATACGTAGGGGTCCTAAACGTAGGTTTATGGTTGTGAATATGACATCAACTCCCCGGACTGGAGAGACTCGGAAAAAATAGAGTGAGTACATTTTCCGCCTCTCACCTCTCTTGTAGGTGAACTGTTCAACCGTTCAGTAGAGGTAGGGGGAGCTGAGACGGTCACAGGTCTGTCTCAAGTCCTCCGGTTCTACTTCTTTTGAAAACCGAGAAGAAATATTTCGTGTGTTAGTCGTTTAATTAACGTTAGTAGTTTGTCATTCACTCAGATCGAAGTTCAATGTGTCTCAAATTTTCATATCATATAATTGCGTATGTACACCTTAGATCTTTTTACCATGACTACTTGGATAAACGTCCCGTTCTTATCTCTGTGTCTACGTCTCTTGTCTCGACACCTGTGCTCCCTACGCCTCCCGTTCTACCCTACTTAACTCTCTTATTCTAACGAGAGAGAGAGAGAGAGAGATGTATATATATATATATATATATATATATATATATGTGATGTCGCACATTGTATCTATCGATCACTATTTTACACCGATCGTTTTCAGTTATATGTCTTAGTTGTAAAAAGAGAATTTACTTAGACGGACCCACGACTTTATTTAATCCATGTAGAAGGACAGAAGGTGAATAGTGTTCGTTGTCGAAAGAGATTACCATGGGGGATGTATTGTATTCAACTGTAAAAAGGTTGGAGGAAGGACGATTAGTAAAGGTTTCGGACAAAGTGTATCAAATCCAAGTCAATACTGTCACGATGTACCAAACGATGGTTAAAAGAAGAGTTAAATGACACAGTTGTTTTTACGACGGGTTAGTTGGTTGGGGGTTTAGTCCCTGCATGTTGTTTTTCTCACATCCACAGAAGTACCCAGACATTCCAGTCCACCGTCAACCGACTAGATCCGACCGAACCTACTTCCAACCGAAGTTCAATAAGCCATCCGTATCTAGGTGAGACGTACAAAGAGAAGGAGGAACCTCGATCACTAATAGTTTAGGTACAAAAACAAAAACAAAAAAAAATTAGTACCGTTTTCCGTCCTTACGTTTTATTCTTGGTGTAGTGTGTTTGTATAAAGACCGGAAACGAACACGGTACGGTTGATTATAGGTTTCATTCAACATAATCGTTTGATGACAATGACTTCGTTCCTTTACGTAAAGAAGTACTCCCACTCCCTCCTTCCTCATCTTTAAACGACTTGTTATGTCGGAATAAACGGTGTAAACAGTTTATTATGGTTTCTGATAATGTAAGTAGTTACATACACAAAAAATAACTCAGATATAATTCACTGTCCATGTCCCGAGTTACAACTTCGACATCTCTGTTTCTTCATTAATATTGAATAAACGTGATTTTCAATTCATTGCATAATTAATTTTAGGTCTTTTTTTGACATGACTGTCTATATGTTTTCCGTTGATGTTTTTGTTTTTCTCTAAAAAACGGTCCGGAATCTCCTCCCACCTAGTCTCTTTGAACCGGTCTTCTCCCCTTACCATTAGTGACTCGATTTAGAACTCCCTCGTAATCTCCTATCTTACCACTTTTTTTGACTTTTTCTTTAAGGAACCTTTTCCTTGATGTTAACCTTTTTGTTCCTTCACATTCTCTTGACGTTTTAGATCCTTTACTGTCTTCTTTTACCTTCTTTAAACAAATGCAAGATTTGATCCTTCATTAAATTAAAACTATCTTGCTTCGTAGAGATGTCCTAAAATTCGGGGGTGACACAAATAGAAAAAGGGACTCCGATAATGTTACTTTGTTAGTTGTTTACGAGTTACCCAAAGTCCGCTACGTGAGTAAGTGTAGTCCGTAATTACAAACGCATGTATGAATGTGTGTGGACTTGGATAGATCAATATGATGGGAGAGGAAACAGGAACAACAGTAGTAGTATTAGTTAATCGTAAAATAGAAACGTCGAGATACTTTATTCTTGATAATAATTGGGGTAAAATATCCAATCTTATGTTTCCGAATCATTCCAATGTAAAGAAGGAGTCCCTGAGTATCCTTTACTTACTTCCTCTTTTATCCTAAGTGTCGAGTAGTGAGACTAAAATTATGAGAAGTAATATTACAATATAATATCCACCCTCTTTTCTGAATTTGATACTCTAGTTTACAAACTCTTCATAGTGATTGTAACTAACTGTAACCCTGTTAGTCGAGTCATACCGGTCGTCTCTTTGTGTAGTTCCAAACATGTCACGTCGTTCTCCCGGTCTCCAAAGAGTAGTCCAGAAACTTCCTCTGGATCCTCCTGTCTCTTACCTTGTAAAAATGACCGGGTACTTAAACCCTTTGCGAATGGTTCGTCACATCGTTACCTTCTTCCATGTTGAATCAGTTTCCAAACCTCTTACTTTTCGTTTCTAGTACGAATTTTCTTCGAACATATTGGGATAAACCCATATTCTATCTTATTACTCTAGGGTCTCTGAAACCTTATAATTCGGGTCTCTTATAAAGTTACTGTCTTAAAGTCTACGAGTAAACCATAACAAGGGAAGAACGGTCCGAAAACGACTGAAGACTTCCCGCCCCGTTTATAGGAAACATAAATACATACAAGTCGATGTGTCTCCATTTTTTTATGTGTACCTATTTTTTATTATATAGATGTCGAAAATTCGTTGAGAACTGTTTCACTTTTTACGAAAATTTTTTTGTTAGAGGGAGAAACGAGATCTCCCATATAGTCTCTAGGATTGAGTACTTGGTATAATGACAACAATATATAATGTATACATTATGTAATTTTTATTTGGACACGGTGGATCATTCGGTGATGAAATTATAAGGTGAACTAGGAGCTCTCGTTATACAACGGTACCTTTAGATTCAGACAGATCGGTAATCGTGTAAAAAAAGGTGTGTCCTTAAACTTAATTTAATCGTTAATAAGTGCGTTTTTATCTTAGTTCCGATAGTTTCGTTTGTGTGGAGTGATTACTAAACAATTGAAGTGTATTTAATAAAGACTTAGTATGTCACCAGCACCATTAGATCATACTGAACATATATGTAACCTACGAACCTCTCCTCTGTTGTCCTTACTTCTGAAACAATCAAACCTAGTCTTCTCACGTAAACTAGTTGTTTTTTGGTTGAAGAAGTACTTGGAAGGGTACTAAAGGGAGTAACCTATTTTAGAAAGTGATCCTGAAACGACCACCTGGTCACCAATTCTAAGGTACGAGTATCAAGTCCCCTGTGTCCCAGTTAGGGAGCAGTCCCTTGATTGTAGGGTGTACGATATACCACACCGTTTTTTTTTTTTTTTTTGTTGAAAGTGGGATGTCTGGAGGACTTCGTACAAAAAGACTTGGAGAGAATAGATGACTAATGGAAGAAACTCTACACATAGACTATTAGAACAGACGGGGTTTAAATAAGAGGGAAGAAATCATTGTTAAAGTAAAATAGGACCTCTTTATCAGGACCAAGTACGTACATCAGAGTCACCCTAAGAAATTTCCTCTGTACGATTGAATAACTTTACCTAAGATGTCAACAAGGACAGGGTGGAGGGGTGTTGGGAACGTTGAAAGGGTGATACCTTTGGGTAAACACACGTCTGGTCTCGTTAGGTCTCAGTGTTCTATCTCTACGTGAATCTTTTTTAAAGTTTGGTGTTCTGGATCGAAGGGACCACGGAGTCTACCATTTCTTAGACGGACGTTACGTCCTCTGGGACTACACTAGGGACCCAGTCCTTCTAGGGGACCTCTTCCCTTAGCGATGGGTGGGGTCATAAGAACGGACCTCTTAAGGTATCTACTCGGACCACCCGATGTCAGATACCCCAACGTTTCTCAGTCCGTGCTGACTCGTTGATGTGAAAGTGGTGTGAAAGTACCCCGAAACGTCAGACCCCTTATGTAAAAGTCGAAGGGTGGGAGGTTTTCCTACTAAGTCTTCAACAAGACACACCAAATAATCTCAGAGAAAAGATGAAAGGGAGGAAGGGATAGATAAAAGAGAGAATACGAATCAAGGACCGACGACGATGACGTCGATTCAGCGAAGTCAGTACAGGCTGAGACACTCTGGGGTATCTACCGTCGGGTGGTCCGAGGGGGCAGGGACCCTAAGAGGTCCGTTCTTGTGACCTCACCCGACGGTGACGGAAGAGGTAAGCAAGGACCGTGGCAGAGGGTTCATCCAATATTCGTGGGTTGTGAGACTCATACCTAGACGATGACCGCTCACTTCACTCTCAACGAGTCAGTACAGGTTGAGAAATACTCGGGTACCTGACATCTCAGGTACCTTAAGAGATCCGGTCTTATGACCTCACCCATCGGAAAGGGAAGAGGTCCCGTAGAAGGGCTGGGTCCCTAGCTTGAGTCCAGAGGACGTAACGTCAGTCTAAGAAATGGTCGACTCGATGACGATGACCTCTTTAGGTATAAACCGGTCAAATCTGGCAGAGAGTACTTAAATTTAGACCTCGTTACTGTATTCTTACCCGTTATCAACCTCTGCCAACTTGTCGTAATAAAGGGTAGTCGGTGACGAGACGTCAACGACGAAGGTTTTGGACTTCTAACCTGATCTATCAACAGGAAAGGTTCCAAACTACCAAGTTTAAAAAGAAGTTTCTACGTTCCAGTTCATTTAATGAAAGGGGGGTTTTTTAAAGAAGAAGCCGAAGGGACCACCAAGTCTCCAATTTGGCAGACGAAGATTACACCCTCTGGACCCAAGCTAGGGACCCAGTTCTTCTAGGAGACCTCTTCCTTTACCGTTGGGTGAGGTCCTAAGAACGGACCTCTTAGGGTACCTACCTCCTCGGACCACTCGATGTCAGGTGACCCACTGTTTCTCAGTCTGTGCTGACTCGCTGATCGAATACAATCCATTTTAAAGAAAGGGAACGTTAATTCTCGTAATGAAACATGAAGGAGAAAAAGAAATAATTTTTTTTATAAATCAATAAATAAACTGACACCGTCCACCCTAGAAACTAGAGTTTTCGTCCCAGAAAGTAACGTCGTGTACCCTAGAGATCAACACCCTAGAATCAAGAGGTCAATCCCTAACTTGGACGTCGGGGAAGTGACGTTCCGTCTAAAAATTGGAGATCTGGTTATCCTTTCAGGAGGAAAGGATAAGGAACTAATTCGTCTGTTTAAATCAAGGTCGATATTAGGTTATCTCCACACTCACACACACACACACACACACACACACACACACACACAAACCACCTTGTTCTCTTCTCCTCCAAAAAGACACTCTGTTGCGAATACCAGGTATATGGGTCTCTGACTGGATAGATACACGTACCGACCCCGAATGACACACTAACCTGTTTACCACTCCGAACTCCTACGATTGTGCCATACTGTACTTTTCAGACCAACAGTCACCAATCCCCAAATGTAAAATGGACCACGACTTTGACTCTTGAGAACCTTACTTGTCTTCTTTATGTCTTTTTTGAAATAAACTTACTGGAGATAAAAGAGGTCAACCATTTACTAGTCCCGAAGACGACTCCGTTCCCTCATACCTCTCCTTACTCCATGAACTTCTCATACCGTCGCCGAATCCCAATCAGAGATGGTTCAACACTACCCTTCACTGTTACCCATTCATGTATATACGGAAGTGAAATATAAGGGAAGGGTAAATCGAGTGGTGCCTCGTGACTCGTCTTAACAACGGTCCTTTCATCTCCTCAGGAAAAGGAAAGACAACCCGACACGATAATAGTGTCTCACACTCTAGAGTGTGAGATCCGAAAGTTGAAGTAAATTGACTCGAAAGACAAATAATTAAAAAAAAGAATGTAAACCATCCTACGTTCAATAGTATTAAGTCTACACATCCCCGTGGTCCTTCCTACTTCAACTTGACGTCCGAGACTAAGACCCATAGACTTAAGGCGTGTTTACTTACTTTTTAAGGTGTCATGTACAATTAATGAGAGTGAACAGACAACCGAGGTCGTCCGTGGTGGTGGTTACATTAGTATTAAAATAGTTGTTATTACCCTAAGGGACCATCGAGTCAACCATTTCTTAGACGGACGTTACGTCCTCTGGGTCCAAGTTAGGGACTCTACCTTTCTATAGGACCTCTTCCCTTACCGATGGGTGAGGTCATAAGAACGGACCCTTTAGGGTACCTGTCTCCTCGGACTGGTCGATATCAGGTACCTCAGGGTTTCTCATCCTGTGTCGATTGACTCACTGTACAGTAGACTTAATGTGTGTTTATGTACAATTTAATGAGAGTGAAAAGACAATAGAGATGGTAGGTGGTGGTGGTGACACTATTAGTATGAAGGTAGTTGTCGTCGCGGTAGTAGTGGTAATAATAGTAGTTGTTATTACCTTCACTTTCAACGAGTCAACACAGTCTGAGAAACGTTGAGGTACTTGACACATCAGGAACCTTATCCGGTCTTATGACTCACCCATTGGAAAGAAAATAGGTCCCCTAGAAGGATTGGGTCCCTAGTTTGGGTCCAGAGGGAGTAACGTCCGTCTAAGAAATGGTCGACTTGGTGTTCCCTTCGAGTTCTTATGATCTCACCCATCGGACAGGGAAGAGGTCGTCTAGAAGGGTTGGGTCCTTAGTTTGATCCCAGAAGACGTAACGTACGTCAAAGTTATTATTAGTTGTTATTATGGGTGTCAAATAAGAACAACGGAATCAAAAATGGATTACCACAAAATGGATTCTTCTTCACCGTTCTTATGGGTCTTCTTGATATGTTTTTTCTAGAAGATTAGTGCTACCACACTAGTGAGTGGATCTCGGTCTGTAGGACCTTACACTTCAGTTCACCCAGAATCTTTCGTAGTGATACTTGTTTCGATTACCTCCACTACCTTAAGGTCAACTTGATAAAGTTTAGGACTTTCTACTACGACACTTTCAAGACGTGAGTTATACGGTCGTTTAAACCTTTTGAGTCGTCACCGGTGTCCTGACCTTTTCCAGTCAAAAGTAAGGTTAGGGTTTCTTTCCGTTACGGTTTCTTACAAGTTTGATGACGTGTTGACGTGAGTAGAGTGTATGATCATTTCATTACGAGTTTTAAGAGGTTCGGTCCGAAGTTGTTATACACTTGGTACTTTAAGGTCTAAAAGTTCGACCAAATTCTTTTCCGTCTCCTTGGTCTCTAGTTTAACGGTTGTAGACGACCTAAAAGCTTTTTCGTTCTCTCAAGGTCTTTTTGTAGATAAAGACGAAATAACTGATACGGTTTCGGAAACTGACACACCTAGTGTTATTTGACACCTTTTCAGACTTCCTCTACCCTTATGGTCTGGTGGACTGGACGGAGAACTCTTTAGACATACGTTCAGTCCTTCGTTGTCAATCTTGACTTGTAGCTTTTTGTCTGACCAAGGTTTATCCTTTTCCTCATGCAGTTCCGACATGTAAACAGTGGGACGAATAAATTGAATACACGTCTCATGTAGTACTCTTTGCGACCCGACCTATTCCGTGTTCGACCTTAGTTCTTTATAGTTCTTGGAGTCTATACGTCTACTATGGTGGGAATACCGTGTTTCGTTTCTCCTTGATTTCTCGGAGAACTACTTTCACTTTCTCCTCTCACTTTTTCAACCGAATTTCGAGTTGTAAGTCTTTTGCTTCTAGTACCGTAGGATAAGATAGTGAAGTACCCTTTATCTACCCCTTTGTCACCTTTGTCACTGTCTGAAATAAAACACCCGGGGTTTTAGTGACGTCTACCACTA
This sequence comes from Capra ibex, assembly GCA_006410555.1. Lineage (NCBI taxonomy): Eukaryota > Metazoa > Chordata > Mammalia > Artiodactyla > Bovidae > Capra > Capra ibex. The sequence continues at coordinate 56,990,642 of SJYO01049755.1, read as the reverse complement.
ACGTCGGTACTTTAATTTTCTACGAATGAGGAACCTGTTTTTCAATACTGGTTGGATCTGTCGTATAAGTTTTCGTCTCTGTAATGAAACGGTTATTTCCAGGTAGATCAGTTTCGATACCAAAAAGGTCATCAGTATATACCTACACTCTCAACCTGATATTTCTTTCGATTCCTGGTTTCTTAACTACGAAAACTCGACACCACAACCTCTTCTAAGAACTCTCAGGGAACCTGACGTTCCTCTAGGTTGGTCAGGTAGTATTTCCTTTAGCCGGGACTTATAAGTAACCTTCCTGACTACGACTTCGACTTTGAGGTTAGGAAACTGGTGGACTACCCTTCTCGACTGAGCAAACTTTTCTGGGACTACGATCCTTTCTAACTTCCACCCTCCTCTTCCCCTACTGTCTCCTACTCTACCAACCTACCGTGGTGTCTAAGTTACCCGTACTCAAACTCATTTGAGGTCCTCAACCACTACCTGTCCCTCCGAACCACACGACGTCAGGTACCCCAACGTTTTTTAGTCTGTACTGACTCTCTGACTTGACTTGACTGACTTACCACAGAAAGACGAGATCTTAGAAGTAGACTATAGGTACTATAGGTAATCAACAGTACAGAGGACCCGAGGTGAACTGACACTGAAAAAGAATGTGGATGGAACAAAAAATAATAGAACTGTCAAAACTCCTGTGAACCTGTCCATAAAACATCCTTTGGAGAGTTGACCTTAAAAGGACTAAAAAAAAAAAAAACTAATCTGTCTTCAATATCCAATCACTTCCTTCTAGTGTCTTCATTTCACAATAAAAGTAATGTCTTATAGTTCCCATGTATAATGAGATATACTACATGCCAACAACTACAACTGGAACTAGTAGGTAAACTTTATCGTAAATCATCCAGAGAGGTGATATTTCAAAAAGAAAAAAAGGGTGAAAGGTGTGACATAAGTAACTTTCCGTAAGTGATGGGGATATGAGTTACTTACCCCTCAATGCCGAGGGAAGTGAATCCGGTCCTGTAGATGTATTAAATAACAATAAAAGAAGGTGGTATCTTAAACCATATAAACCCAAAGAGATTATTTTATGACGGAGAACTAAAAATTACTAGAGAACGAAAAATCAATAAATTAGATAAAAAAATTCTCTGATCTTACATTCTATAAGTCCAACTTCGTCCGTTAGTTACCAATTTCATCTACGACCGTCAGATTAAACACTACTGGAGACCTCTTTAAAGTAGTTAAATCTTAGTACGATTTGATTGGGAGAGAACCCTCTTCCTTTGTTCAGTCTGACCCTAGGCAGACTCATAGATAAAACCAAGGAAACAGACACAGAGGTCCTCCGAACCCCTTTGTGTACATTAGTCACATTGACGTCTTTGACGAAACGAGTCGAGGTTTGTGACCGACTAGACCCACCCCTCGAACTCACACTTCAGTAAACGTCTATTTAAGTAAAGTGTATCCGGTGTGAATTACTAGTCTTATTGACCATATGTTCACTAACCAAGTTCATGAAACAAGTGAATTATGAAGGTCGTTGGTAAATTTTTACATTAACAATCGACTGATAATTCTGTTAACCTTTTTTACGTAATTAGAAATACTCCAACGGAGTTAAACGGACATCTTTTACGGAAACAATGGAAAATACGATTAGTTGAAGGTATTAGGTGACGATTAAGAAAGGGTCAATCGCTAGAGGTTTGAATCCCTTGAACGTTATATTGAATTTTCCGAATTCCGAATCACAATCTTTTGGTCTTCAGTCGGGGATGAGAAGGGCAAGGATCGACGTACTGTGACTTATTCAGTGTCACGGAAAGAGAAAAAAACCTCCGAGCCCCAGAATTAACGCCACGTGTCAGAAGAATACCCCTACACACAAACGTCTCATACCCGAGATCTCTCACGATCGATTCAAAGGGACGTGTTCACCCTAGAATCAAAGGGTTGTTCTTTAGTTAGGTCGTGGACGGGACGTAACCTTTCGTATTAGGATTGGGCACCTGGTGGTCCCTTCAGGGGTGTCATTGAAAGACTCAGAATCGTAGAAGGAATATTTGACCCTTTATTTGAGGTACGGTCACTTTACGAAATAGTTAAATATTTACTCTCGGATTATAAATATCACAACCATGTCTGTAGATGAGCAGAACGTCGACGGATTCTGTTCGGAGGACTCATTCGAAGGATTGAATAATTTTGACTGTGATGGTTAGACCCTACCAGACGGAGAAAAAAATCAAAGAGGAACGGAAGACAAATGTCCCACCACCCACCACCATATCAGTGATCCAACACAACCTGAAAACGCTGGAGAACCTAACATCGGACGGTCCGAGGAGACAGGGACCCTAAGAGGTCCGTTCTTATGACCTCACCCAACGGTAAAGGAAGAGGTACCCTAGAAGGATTAGGTCCTTAGTTTGGACCCAGAGGGCGTAATGTCTGTCGAAGAAATGGTTGACTCGATACTTCCTTCTAATGCCCCTGGTCTAACGTCTGGTTGTCTAACGTTTGGTTGGTTGTTAATGTTTCGGCGTGAGACATTAACCCACTGAGTGAGTGAGGTCCCACTACCTGGTATAGGGTAACCATTGTCCAGACGTACATTCCTTCTGTACTCTACCACTACACCTTTGTCATTAGTGGTATATCAGATACACAAGGAGAGGTGAAGAGTCTGGGACGTGATTTCGATCTCAGTACACTGAACAAGACTAGTTAGCTGATCTTGACAGTGAAAGACAGGTTCTTCCACTTCTCAGTATACGAAGGAAGGACCGGGTAACCGACGGCACAACGGAAACCTCCGGCTCATCTATAATCCAAAGTCTTCTACCGTCTCCCGGAGAACGGAGTGAGATGTGAAATACACTTACACTTCTTTTTCAAATAATATCGTAAGAGAGAATCAGGAACTTGTCGGGTATTGTCTCAAGGTGTTTGACCCATCAAATAGTCGTTGTTTACAAAAAAATTTTTTATAAATAAATAAATAAACCGATGCGGTCTAGAACCGTGTGACCTTGAAACTAGAAGAGACACTATACACCCTAGATCAAGGAACTGGTCCCTAGTTTAGGCCCGGGAGACGTAACCCTCGAGTCTCTGATTCGGTGACCTGGTAGTCTCTTTAGGGGCTGTTGTCGTAAACACACAGTGTCAAGACCTCGGGTCCTTCAGGTTCTAGTCCCACACCCGTCTGAGCCACGTACCACTGGGTCGGAGGACGACCTACCTACCGTCACAAGGACAACACAGGAGTGTGTGTCTTTCTCCTTCCGTCAGGAGACCCCAGAGAAAAATCCCGTGTCAAGATAAGTACTCCCGAAGTGTGAGTACTGGTTAGTGGAGGGTTCTCGAGGTGGAGGATTATGGTAGTATAGTCCCTACTCCAAAGTTGTATGTTTAGGCCCGCACTCTTGTAAGTCAGACCAAAGGAACCACCGAGTCACCATTTCTTTGGTGGGTGGTTACGTCCTCTACACCCAAGCTAGGGACCCGACCCTTCTAGGGGACCTCCTCCTTTACCGTTGGGTGAGGTCATAAGAGCGGACCCTTCTCCTCGGACCGCATGACGTATGTCAGGTACCTGAGTGTTTCTCAGCCTGGGTGTGTCGAATAGTCGACTTGTTGTTATTGTTGTAGGTCAGATATCCTCGAGGACTTTAAACCTTAAAGAAATTAGGGACCCAACCCTTCAAGGGGACCTCTTTCCTTTCCGATGGGTGAGGTCATAAGACCGGACCTCTTAAGGTACTTGACATATTAGGTATCCCAACGTTTCTCAGCCTGTACTTACTTGTTGAAAGTGAAAGAGAATATAATCAGTCGGGTAGATGATTATGTCGAAGTATGCTACTGTTTACTAGAAGATACGGTGTTTGTCTCGGTATTGACGAGTTGTCGGGTTCATTTTCACCCGTAATTTTATCAGAGAGAGAGAAAAAAAAAAAAAAACCGGAGTGAAGGACGGTCTAATATTCCCTTATTTTCCCTAAGAACTGGTGGACAGAGGAGAAGACCGCGACTCAAGGGTAAATTCAGTCACTGTTATGGAGTCGGCACTGTCATTATCCCTGTTGGTAATTCCGGAAGTCTCCGTGAATCTGATTTCGTTCTTACTGTCAGTAAACGGGTTGTGTCACCTAATTGACTCTTGATTCACGAGAGGGCACTAAGTCAGATTTTGGAGCCCCGCAGTAAAAAGTTAGGGTTTCCTGGCTTACTGTAGACACGTCGGAGGTGAGAGACGGTGCCAGTCGTATATTGGACTCGTAAGGGCGAGGATCTTCCCGAGTGACACGACTTGAGTAGCGGTTGACCTTCTAGGCTTTATCATAAAGAAGTCCTAGAAAAATTCTTTATTCAACTTCTCCTCCTCTGACCCATTCATCCACCCTTAAACTATGGGAGTTTCCTCGGATCGATCTGAAACAGGGTTTGTCCTAGTGTTTACATCTCCCTCAGTCAAGACAAAGTCTTCGTTCTGAAAGTTTTTGTCATCACCAAAGTTACGTCATGCAAAAGAACCCGTACGTAACTAAACGATTAAATATCAAACGTAATAAGCATAAACGTAGTGTTATGTACCGGTTTTTATGGTACCCCTACCTCTGTCACGAAGGAGACTTCAAAGGGTTGATCAGACACATTTAACCCCCACTTGTCAGAGTCGTTTCCCTCCTCCCCGGAGAGGAGGGATAACACGATTCCGTTGTCGTCGACCATCGTTCGTCGTGGCAGACGACCTAGAAGCGACCCAATAGTTAACTGGTCTTTGTCTAACCTTTGACCTCCTACCAAAACAGGTAGAACACATCCGAAGAAGTGAGAAAGAGGTGGGTGGAGGGACGAGGAGAGGTCGGTCCTTGTCCTCCACGTACACGGGAACAACGGACGTCGAAGGTAGAACCCGTCTTTGCCGTGTGTCTGACACGTCGGCAGACACCTCTCAGTGAGGTAAATCTTGCACGTACGCACGGGTCAACACAGGTTGGGAAACGCTAGGGTACATGACATTGGGCGGTCCGAGGAGACAGGAACCTTATAGGGTCTGTGCTTATAACATCACCCAACGGTAAAGGATGAGGTCCTCTAGAAGGAGTGGGTCCCTAGATTGGGTGTAGTGGACACAGAGGACGTAACCGTTCGTCTAAGAAATGGTGACGTGGTGGACCCTTCGGGGTAAATCTTATGTCCTAGGTAAGTCTTATATCCTAGGTTTAGGTCTCGGGTATAAGATAGGTAAATCACAGTACCGAACGTTGTTAAATTCTGATTGACTCCGACTTAAACCGATTTAACAATTACTACCCCCTTAAACTCGTACCTGGTCCCCCTCCCGTAAAAACAGTCCTCTAGGAAAGTTGTGAGGACGGGGTAAACACTATACCCTAGACTACACGTCCTTCTGGAGACGATTCGAGGAGGTCCGAGAGACTCGTCCTTCACAAGTCTGGGATTCGGCACCGTCGACAGGATGACACTCGAGGATTCCCTAAAAGCTTCTAATCCTCTCACTATAAATATGAAAGATGAACTTTCCCTCGTTTTAGACGGTGGGGTTTTATACAGAGAAGCCGTATTCCTAATAGAAGTCGACTAATAAAAATTCTTTTTCGTCTTGTGTCCTCTTCGAGATTTTTTCCTCTTCAATGCGAATGCATTTTCTAGAAACGTAAGTATCCTCTTTAAAAGTAACAATTCGTACAGAGGAACAGACATGGACCTTCTCCTCCTATTAAGATTTAAAGAGTTTTGAGAATAGTAACCTCTTCCGTAAGTGAGTTTACACGCGTCGTTAGTATGGGAACAAATGATACTAAAAGGACCATTGGAGGGTATCCACGGGAAGGGGGTAGGTGGTAGAAAGAAAACAAAAAGGGACTTCTACCATAAATTCCACTACCGAACTCCATAAAGGTCCTCAATGAGTCAAAAGACCTATAGAAGGTACATATGTCCTCCATGTGTATAATAATTATTATTTTTAGGAAAACATAAAGAGGACAAGTAGACAGAATAATGTCCCTCGAAAGTCGGTTCTTGGATCTTCCCATCAACAATAACGACGAGTCAGGGATTCAGCACAGGTTGAGAAACTCTGGGGTTTCTGACGTCGTGCGGTCCGAAGGGACGGGAAGTGATAGAGGACCTCAAACGAGTTTGAGTACAGGTATCTCAACCACTCTGGTAGGTTGGTAGAGTAGGAAACAGTGAGGGAAGAGGAGGACGGGAGTTAGAAAGGGTCGTAGTCCCCGAAAGGGTCACTCAGTCGAGAAGTATAGTCCACCAGTTTCATAACCTCGAAGTTGAACTCGTAGTCAGGAAGGTTACTTATAAGTCCCAACTAAAGGAAACTCTAACTGACCAAACTAGTGGAACGACAGGTTCCCTGGGAGTTCTTAGAAGAGGTCGTGGGTTAGGTGTGGGATGGGGTGGAGTGTGTGTGTGATGTCTTTTTTATGTGAAATGTTTGTAGACTCGTCCGAAACCTACAAAAGACTACTTGTAGATTATGTTTCCCTCAATCCACTCCCTTTTCCACTGTTCTTATTAAAGGGGACCCTTTTTGTAGTTATCGTCTTTACGTAACGGGCCCTATCTCTCGTATTTCGATCCTCCTTCGTCCGTCTTAAGATCTCAGACTCTTCCTTTAGGAGTCAGAAGAAACTCTTAAAGTCCGATCATTTAACCCCCTCCCTCGTTATGAAAGAAGTTCCAAAATTTCCCCCCACTCACTCTCCCTACTACCTCCTCTTTCCGCACTTTCTGAACCCTCCTTCTTAAAGAGAAAACAGCTTTTTCGGTACGGACGAAGAGAAAGAGACCCCTGGCGAATGGGAGACACGAATGTCCTACAAGGATTCTAGAGCGACTCAGACATGTAAGTCTCGTAGAACTTCGTCGTTAACTTTAGTCCTGACACAGGATCGTCTCGGGTAGACGTCTTGGGGGACTTTCAGTGTGAACTCCTACTCTAAAGGAAAGTATTTGGACCGTAGGTTGTGGGATAAAAGACAGGACTCAAGGACAGCCTCACGAGACGACCAGTCGGTGACGTCGCCGATTACTGACCTAAGGACATCTTGATTTACCACCCGTCGTAAGAAACAAAATGGTATCTGAAGTTCACGGACTGACAAGAAAGAAACCACTTACAAAGGACCGCTTGTCGTCTGGTATTTGGAACTAAATCAAGTCGGATACGGAAGAAGTTTACAAAAAGTAGAAATTCCTTTGTCTCCTTGAAGTCGCATAGAAAAACTCTTTCAGACTCTTACAAAGGAAAATGGGAGTGAGGCAAACGCGAGGTCCCGTTATCGAGACATTAGACGTCTACGAGACTGAGACTTCGATGGGTCTTACCTAAATGTAAGTTGACTCACTAATTTTTTTTGGACGGAGACTTATGTCCACTGTCTCTACACCCAAGTTGGGGACCCAGTCCTGCTAAGGGACCTCCTCCTTTACCGTTGGGTGAGGTCATAAGAACGGACCCTATAAGGTGCCTGTCTCCTCTGACCGCCCGATGACATACGCCCCAGCGTTTCTCAACCTGTTCTGACTTCACTGAGTCGTACGTGCAGGTGACTAAATGAGAATCACCGTTCAGAGAATTGAAGAGAGTCGGAGTACGAAAGTACATTATTTTATATTCTCTCTTATTGAGATAATTAACGATGACGTCCACATGTTTTTATACCGTCATTATTTATCATCCATAAAAATTTCACAAGTATCGTGAAGAAACAATTAATAGTAGAGTAAAGTAGGTGGATGTACTCTCGAAACCTTTTTAGGATAACCTCTGATACGTAGTACGGGTAAAAATTTATTTACATTTTAAAAGGTTGTCTCCTTTTTTCTTGAACGGGAAAGGAAAGGTATAGTCTCACATATTAGTTCAAAGTCGTATACAGGAGTCCGGGTGTGTTTAAATGTTCCGAAAAACTTTCATTCTTTTACACCAATTGGTTGCCTAGGAAAAGTACTAAAATTGTTTTTCGTGAAATACACAAAGTCAAAAATATAAAGAGTATCAAAGTCCGGATCACCTAGATAAGACCCTTCACCAAGTGTCACTCATTTTCGTCGTAACTACTTAGAAAGGGAGACAAAAGTAAAAAATTTTTTTAAATTTTTACAATAAAGACTCTTTTTAAAACACGAGTTATCGCGGTGGATGACCTTCTTCTGTGTTGTTGGACCATTAAGACGGTGACATAGGAGTCTTTTTTACTTTGTTCTTAACTTCCTTTTGAATCTCTACTTATCCAGGGTGAGAAGTATAAAATATCTACTTCAATGTCTCAAACTGAGTCTCTATATACACAAAGGTTTTGAAAGTCACTTCTCTACCTAAACACAACGACACGACACGAATCAGCGAGTCACCATAGGTTGAGAAACGTTGGGGAACCTGACCCCGGGTGGACCGAGGAGACAGGTACCGTAAGAGGTCCGTTCTTATGACCTCACCCAATGGAAAAGGGGAGGTCCCTTAGAAGGGGTCGGTCCTTGACTTGGGCTCAGAGGACGTAAAGGACGTAATATTCCACTAAGAAAGGCGACTCGGTGGACCCTTCGGGTATCCTTCATGTCACAGTAGGCATAAATCCACATACAGTAGACGTAACGGTCCACCCTCTTATCATTACGTTTCTGAGATTCCACGTACTCGAGTCGGATCTTCTTGAATCTCTCAGATTTTATTACTAAAGTTTTTCTTCTACTTACTCTCTACTCAAGTCTGTCTCTGTTTTTGTAGGAACAGAACCTGAAACCTAAGACAGGGCTCTGGTTTCCTTCCAGTGATCTCTTAGAATTCACCCTCATTATACTAGACTAAATACAAAATCTTCTCGTGTAACCGACGAACACTTCTTATTTACTACCCTGAATACCCTCCTTTCATCTTCGCCCTTCTTGTAAATCTACGATATCATCACCAAGTCCTCTCTTTAATGTTACCACCTCTAATTCCACTATGTGTATCACTACTTCTCCTATATGACTGAGTCTCTCATGTCGACGACTCTGTACGTCCACCTAACCTGAACTTCACACTTTTTTATGGGAATCAGGAACTAAACTCGTTGATCCACCTATCAAGACAGGACTGTACCCTTTTGCAACCCAACCCTGTCTCCTTTTACAACTCTTTTTACAAAACACGACACAAAATCTACGTACGTTTTTTGCGTTGACCTCTACCGCTTCTTCATCAGTCGACCACTCAGACCTCGAGTCGTCCTCTGGTTCGGACCTGGTCTTTACCACTAAACCTTTAGTAGCGGTGTCAACTATGGATTTCAATACTGTCACTTACTTGATTGACATCCTCTTCCTCGTTTATTTCTTCTGTCATCCCAGGTCTTTACTTACGGACCCCGTTGGGTCACAAATCTTCAGTTCCTTTTCTCTTTCCTCACAATCGTTTCCTAAATTCTTAGTTATCAGTCCCCTCGTCCTCCTCATAGTCCCCCACGTCATGATCCCCTTGGGTTTCCTCTCTCAAGATTTTCCTCAACTACCGGTTGAGACAGTTTCCGACTACTCTTCAGTTCGTTATTCTCTTTTCAATGACTTCTTATTTTGTATACTTTCAGAACTGTTCTTGACATCCCTACCCCGTCACCCACACTTTTTAAGGACTATTCCTCTCGTTTCTTTACTCGACCATTAATAAGTCACCTCTTCCCGTATCCTTTCGACAAAAGTCCCTCTACTAATATTAAACGTTAGTATTATTATTAGTCCAAAATCATATAATTGAAGAGTAAAAATATCATACAGGTGCAAAATGTTTGACAAACGTAGAATGAAAAGGGTACTGTGTTACCGTAGTCGAATGGTTCAATAAGACATATGTCAGTAACCGCTGACATATTACGGTGTAACTTACTTATAGGGTATCAAACATAATAAACTCGTAACCAGAGAAAAACAATAATCTTTACTTACGGTAACTATAAAAAGTATACAACAGGGTAAAGAAATCCAGTTATAGGGTCGTCACAGAGGACTCGGTTTAAAAAATTTCCAAAAAGGTTTGATAAGATGGTTAAGTATTACAATAGGTGTTATATAATCTAATAAAGTAAGTAGAGGACCAGAGACGGTAACGTAGATTAATAAACTCCTTTCACACTGTTAATTATCCACTTAGTTTGTGAAACTACAGCATTACACGTATAGAGTCCTGATAAACGTTGATAAAAAAAGACGAACAAAGGAGAAGTCTTGTGTCAACAAATACCAAAAACGGATACATACATAATCCGAGAATCGTAAAACAAAACAAACAAATTTAATAGTCAGTTTTCTCAGGGTTGAAAAATGACTTACATCAAAGAAGTCGGAAAGTAACTAGAATAATAAAATCAATTGACAAACCGAAAGAAGTAGTGACTTCCTTTGAAAAGCAAAATTACATTAATTTATACGACTAGAGTACTTACAAATAGAGTTCCACGAAAAAGAGGAAGTGTCTAACAGACACTATTTTAGAATTGGGGTCTGAAGTTCGGCAGAGGGGGAATATAAGTAATTGTGTACAAACTCTTTTCGTTCGAGTAAATTATTATAACAATTAAATCTCATGATTACATCTAGTCAGTTCTCGTTTGACACGACGACTTCGTTGGTAGATAATTATTATTTTAAGGAGGATTTTCCGTTTACATTAGTTCAAAACAAAAGTAGGTGTGGCCTTTGTTACAGTCTTTTAAGAATCGAAAAACCCTAGTTCTTGAAGGTGTTTTCTTTGTTAACACATAATTCCTATTTGTGTACAGTTAACCTCCTCCTCTTCACCCATATAGAGAGACCCAGGACAACCATGTCAGGACTCCGAAGGGTCCACCGCGATCACCTTTTCTTGGACGGACGTTTTCGTCCTCTATATTCTCTAAGTCCAAGTTAGGGACCTAGTCCTTCTAGGAGACCTCTTTCCTTGCCGATGGGTGAGGTCCTAAGAACGGACCCTTTAGGGTACCTGTCTCCTCGGACCGTCCGATGTCAGGTACTCCAACGTTTTTCAGTCTGTACTGATCTCGGTGAAGTAGGGACACCATCTAAGACAATTATTGTGTTCGGTGTCAACTACCCCGTGAGTGGTATACAAGTAATGAGGGGTATATAATAGAGTAATTACGACAGTTGTCGGGAGGATCTATTAACAGTAACAGAAGTACAATGTCCATCATCGTGTCTTTCCTAGAGTCCGGTCCACACAATCTGCGATTCTGAGTAAGAAATTGGAGATACGAGAGACGGAGAGATCACGACGGGGACGGAATCCAAGACCTAGAACCACGATTCTGGAAGGGAGTAAGCACTACCAGTGATACCCCTGGTCGAGACTGGAGAGAAGAGACCTCAACTGGTGTCGGTGGAACCTGAAAACTAAAAGGGGTGAGAATAGAGTGATAGACGGAGACTGGAAACTAGCCCATGCTCTTCGTTAGTCTTGAGAAGTCGCATGTCCTAACGAAAGACCTCTATAAATGACGTTAATTTCTATATCCCTGGAGAGACCACCGGACCGTCAAATCTATGAGGCTCGAGGGCTACGTCTCACGTACTCAATCAGGGACCAGTCTCTTAATCTAAGTCGTACGGAGTTGATTCTGGGTCGAGTTGGTTTATTTATTTATTACTTTTTTCATTACTTATACACCTTTTATAATAAGACACCTAATTTCCATGAGATAACTCAAGTCACCACGAAAACACCGGTCACATACACACCACTTATGGAGAATCGAGTAACTTTTAACGGTTTGATATTTGAGTCAGAATTCTAAAATATCACGACTCGACACAAATCAACGAGTCAGTACAGGTTGAGAAACGTCGGGGCACCTGACATCGGGAGGTCCGAGGAGACAGGTACACTACGAGGTCCGTTCTTACGACCTCACCCAACGGTCCGGGAGGAGGTCCCGTAGACGGATTGGGTTCCTAGCTTGGGTCCGAAGGGTGTACCATCCGTCTAAGAAAAGACAGACCCAGTGGTCCCTTCCAAAACTCCTCGACAGTTGTTAAGATCCTTAGTTAAAGTAGAGATAAAGGTCGACAGCTAAAATCTCTACTCACAGTATGTCACTTCTCTGAAAGGGTTCCAGGGTATGGATGAACATCTCGACCGTGGACTTCGACTTAAAAGAAGACAAGTAATTAGGTCGACGATAACCGACAATTAAAGAGGTACATCCGTTCCTCTTTTCCCTATCTTGATTCTAAATCCCTCGTTGAGAACACACCAGACAATGGGATAAGTTGGGGAAGGTACTTAGGAAGGTTACTTAAGAGAGTGATAATAACCATAAGAATAGCGGTGTCGGGTCTACTTCGTTCGGTCTGTTTCTTGACTAAGCGAACGGGTAGTTATTCGTAATCTGGGTCCTAAACTTAGGTATGAGTGTGTTGCGATACGTCATCTGTGACCTCAGGGTTAGTATCGTTGATCCTTTTAGTGTGTCTCTAAAACCGGGTGTTGAGTGGGTGTAGTCTTACACTAAGGAACACGTCAATAACTAAGAGAAGAGACTTTATAAGGTACCTACTTGACAGGAGTGGTTTCGTGACTCTACAGTTACCTATCCCCGGTTTCATCTGGGTGGAAGACTTTTCCTCTTCTATCTTGTTAGTTCTGCTATCGCTGGTGTCGCTACTCCGAGTCTGTGTTCCGACCTCGGCTACCCAAATAAATCAGACATCTCCTCGCTTCTCCAACTGAATTCTCGTCAAAAGTTTGCATAGTTTGTAATGACCCGACTTCTACCACTGGTCGACAAGAAATAGTAGAGATTCTTATTGCGGTCTCCTTAGATGTAATTTACGGTCTTTGCCTCGTTTCCGTCTCGAAGGTCAGAAACGTCGTTTCCTCCACCTGTTTGGTACCCCTCCCTCTTCGTAATAAGTAGTTTGGGAACCTTTCTTGATCGTTGTCAAGACACAGTGCGACATTTCTCAATGACTACGTTATTTCAGGGAGGGTCCGATGAGGTTCTCGACTATTTAAATGTTCATGATTTTTTAAACAGTCTTGACTAGTATTTATTTACACTACTAATATCCCCCATTGATAACAAAAGAAGAGTCGTTGGACGGAAGATTACACTTGTAGAGATGAGGAGAACCAAGAAAACTCTGATGAAGGAGAGGGTAGAATAAGTGTACGGACCTTTTTTCTCGTCAAGGACATATACTCAAGTGGGAGACTCATGTAAACGAACCAGGTCTCCAACCCGGTTACCAGGACAGGGACTCCAAACCCCTTTCCTCCCTGAGTGTCATCTTTGTGATTGAAACCTTTTATATACTTTTCAAACCCTTAACAGTCAACAATAAATAACATGTACTACTTGGACTCTTTATTTTGTCTCTACTCTCCCTTTCTGTGAAATCGAATTTTCTCTTCCCTTTTTCCATCTGTTTATTTAGTCTAAGTCTTTCTCCTTATGTCTAGTGAGTGGGTCCTAAAATCATGGTAAACTCACAGACCAAGACTAAGGAGGATTCCGCGACCGTGTAAGGGTAGAGTACGTTAGTGACAGGAAAAACAATTCAGTCAAACTTATCCCAAAGACAGTGCATTTTGGATAATCACAAACGATTATGATATTGTTACTACTATCTTAGTAATGTCATCATCGAAGGTGGTTAATACTCCAGTCACAAGTGAAATACCAAAGATCGAAAGACAGAGGTACAAAAGTATTTGTAGGAGGAGAAGAAGTCTGAGACATCCACAGTACTACCCTAGCTCTTCTGATTTAAATTTAAAGTGACACTCTGTGTGACTGTCTTGGACTCTTCTTGTATTACTGAGACTAAGATGAATTTCCTACTAAGTTAGCAAGAACTCTTCGTCTTACGTTTGCACTAAGATCCGAAAATAAAAAGTACTTTAAGTTACGTTAGGTCGGAGTATAGAAAAAGACAAGGTAAAACACGTCCGACAACAGCGGAGTTTGTAAGGTTCCAGGTGTACTGGGGTCCCGGAAACGTGACTTCACGTGAGTAGAGTGTGCGATCATTTCATTACGAGTTTTAAGAGGTTCGGTCCGAAGTCGTTATGTACTTGGTACTTGAAGGACTACAAGTTCGACCAAAATCTTTTCCGTCTCCTTGGTCTCTAGTTTAACGGTTGTAGACGACCTAGTAGCTTTTTCGTTCTCGCAAGGTTTTTTTGTAGATAAAGACGAAATAACTGATACGGTTCCGGAAACTGACACACCTAGTGTTATTTGACACCTTTTAAGAAGTTCTCTACCCTTATGGTCTGGAGGACTGGACGGAGAACTCTTTGGATATACGTCCAGTCCTTCGTTGTCAATCTTGACCTGTACCTTGTTGTCTGACCAAGGTTTATCCTTTTCCTCATGCAGTTCCGACATATAACAGTGGGACAAATAAATTGTATATACGTCTCATATAGTACTCTTTGCGACCCGACCCTCTTCGTGTTCGACCTTAGTTCTAACGACCCTCTTTATAATTATTGGAGTCTATACGTTTACTGTGGTGGGAATACCGTCTTTCACTTCTCCTTGATTTCTCGAAGAACTACTTTCACTTTCTCCTCTCACTTTTTAAACCGAATTTCGAGTTGTAAGTCTTTTGATTCTAGTACCGTGGACCAGGGTAGTGAAGTACCCTTGATCTACCCCTTTGTCACCTTTGTCACAGTCTGAAATAAAACCCCCTGAGGTTTTAGTGACGTCTACCACTGACGTCGGTACTTTAATTTTCTGTGAACGAGGAACCTTCTTTTCAATACTGGTTGGATTTGTTGTATAACTTTTCGTCTCTGTAATGAAACGGTCGTTTCCAGATCAGTTCCGATACCAAAAAGGGCACCACTACATGCCTACACTCTCAACCTGACACTTCTTTCGACTCACGGTTTCTTAACTACGAAAACTCGACACCACAACCTCTTCTGAGAACTCTCAGGGAACCTGACGTTCCTCTAGGTTGGTCAGGTAAGACTTCTTCTAGTCAGGACCCTAAAGAAACCTTCCTTACTACGATATCGACTTTGAGGTCATGAAACCGGTGGAGTACGTTTCTCAACTGAGTAACCTTTTCTGAAACTACGACCCTCTCTAACCCCCACCCTCCTCTTCCCCTGCTGTCTCCTACTCTACCGACCTACCGTAGTGACTGAGCTACCTGTACTCAAACTTGTTCGAGGCCCACAACCTCTACCTGTCCCTTCGGACCACACGACATCAGGTACCCCAACGTTTCTCAGTCTGTGCTGACTTACTGACTTGACTTGACTTGACTACTGTCTACTTTTCTACAAGTAACACGACACGAGTTTTAATGAAAGGGGAAAGTTGTCTTCAGACCCAGGGACCTATCAAGACTGGGTATTCTATGTGAAGACCCCTATGACTTCCCAGTAGAATAAAGGACCATAAAACACCTCTTCCTCCTCTCCCCCCGCGTATAATTGTATACACTACACAGACTCGGTCTCCGACAAAAACGATAAATTAAGAGTAGTATCATCTCACTACATCTGTTGTGACAAAGACGAAGACGTCCTGGTCCATGTCTCTCCCTGGAACGGGCTCCGTTGTGTCGGTCACTCACTGTCTCGGCCTTCGGTGTAGAAACAGTAGGTCGACGACCTGAGGGAGGTGGTGCGAGGAGAAGGCGTCCTCGACGACAGGAAGTGTAGCCACTCTTTTGTCTCGGGATCTGGTAGCGGAACGTAGAGGTCTGTCGTGTCCTGCACTCTTCGTAATGATTCGTGGACTAAATTCTCAGACAGACCCTGAAGGGCCACGAGGTCACCAATTCCTAGGTCGACGGTCACGTCCCGTGTCTTCCAAGACAGGGACCAGACCTTCTAAAGTGTGCGACGCTCTTTTGATTCGGGTAGGTACGAGGCACGAGTCAGTGAAGTCACAACAGGTTGAGAAACACTGGAGTACTTGTCATCTTGTGGTCCGAGGAGACAGGCACCCTAAAAGGTCCGTTCTTATGACCTCACCCTAAGGATGAGGTCCCCTAGAAGGTCTGGGATCCTAACTTGGACGAGAGGACGTGACGTCCGCCTAAGAAATGAGGACTCGGTGGTGCCTTCGGGTTGGTTTGGGTCCACGGGGTTAACAACTCGGGTACGAGATCTCGGGTCCTCGGTGTTGATGACTTAGAGTGGGGTTCTCGGGTACGAGACGTTACTCTTCAGCGACGTCACTCTTCGGGCGAGTGGTGATCTCTCATCGGGAGTGAGAGACGTTGATCTCTTTCGGGTGAACGTTTTTACTTCTGGGTGTGTCGATATTTGTTTTTTTTTACTAATTTTCTTCTTTTCTTACATAAAACTCTACACTGTTCTTTCTTTATAGACCTATCCCCTTCACTGGTTCGATGTCAGTGCATCGGTCGAGCACGGACTCTACCTCAAAGGACCGTAAACGTACTAACATAAAAGGGGGGGATTTAGTGATGTCAGACCCCTCTCGCGTACCTCTCCCGTAAACGAACAGAGACTTAATAGGGGTTGGGACTGAGGTGTCCGATAGGACTCGGGTCCTGTCATTTAACACCGGGACACACCTGGGCCGGAAGAGAGGACCAGATGACGGACGAAAGACGTCGACGATCCCGAACGATTTACAGAGCCCTTTGATACCTCATTCACTGAAACTCTATTTGTTCACAAATAAACGAGAACTTTCACTGGAATTAATGTGGACAGTTTTTAAAGGTGAACTTGTCTAAATTGTTCCTTTGATCTCCCGTTCACCTGTAAATCTCGAGGTTTAAGTTTTTCGAGTCGTTAACTCAAGGAGACCCGAGGAAAGAGACCCTTGGACGGTCCGAGCCCGTCGGTACCCCAGGTTCTGTCGTGTGACGCCCTTACCGAAGAAGTAGTACCTATAAAGAACAAAGAGGGGGAGAGACTTCCATCCTTAGGGACTCCGAGTTGATGTGTTTGTGCTTCAAGACCGAGGACTTTCGTAAAAGTTCCAATAGATTACGTTTCGGGTTGAGTTCGATGGGGTCGAGGTGCAATAGGGTTCTTCTGTTACAAGGTCGGAGGCGAACTTAGAGAGGTCACTGTCACTTGAGTGGTAGTCGGGATACCCAATCCGTCACTACCCGTACCTCTGCTCCGACGTGAGGCTCCATAATTCTGGACTCAAATTTATACCCTAAGAACCGACTAGTCGACCCTAGAACCGGGTCAAAGAATGGAGAGACAAATACCTTACCTCTGGAATTGTGTTGATCTCGAGTACCACCGAGTCACTCTCTTACAGATCCGAACTGTGTCGAGAACCACAAGTCAAGTACACTTTTAGTCAGGTAAAGAAAGAGAAGACAAGATTATGTAAAAAGAAATTATGGTACGTCGTAGGGCGTCAGAACTCGTTATAGTACGTTAAATTTACAAATTTTATCGTGGAGATACTTTTCTCGGTGACACCTTTTACCATACCTTCAAAGAGCTTTTTGACTTTCATCTTGACGGTATGCTGGGTCTTTAAAGAGTGGACACGTAGATAGACCCTTTTTTTTTTTTGTTTTGGGATTAAACTTTTCTGTGTACATGGGGTGGGTCTCAAGTGTCGTTGTGATAAAAGTTTAACGGTTCTATACCTTTGTTGACCTCACAGATAGTTGTCTGTCTACTTATTTCTTCTATCCCACACACGTACACGTTAACAATTGACCGTACTCCTCTGACGACACAAGTGGTTTAGGACAAAGTATGAGGAGGAAGGAGCCGGTCACTTTGCGATCTGAAGACTCGTGGAACGTTTCCAGTACAACCGATAAAGAACGGGGACTTTGTACTTGTCGTCACTACATATAAAAAAGTCAACTCGATTTTAGTCAGGACTTATAAGTAACCTTTTTGACTACGACTTCGACTTCGAGGTTATGAAACCGGTGGACTACGGTTCTCGGTTGAGTAACCTTTTCTAGGACCCTTTCCAACTCCCGTCCTCCTCTTCCCCCGTCGTCTCCTACTCCAACAATCTATCATAGTGGTTGTACTACCTGTCCTTAAACTCGTTGAAGTCCTCTGTCACTACGTGTCCCTTCGGACCGTACGGTGTCCAGTCCCCTAACGTTTCTCAGCCTGTGCTGAATCGCGGACTTGTTGTTGTAGTTGTGAAGAGGTCAAAAAGAGAGAATCGAGATTACTTAACAGTTCAGTGTACAGTTCTGTCATCTTGGAGGTAGTTGAACCCAGGAACTGACTCAGTTACCTTATACGTACATGTGTCCTTTATTCGTACGAACGAATATAGTGCCTATAAAGTTTCAAATATTGACGTCGTATTGGATCGAATAGGACTGTTTACGTGTGAGTAATTCATTAATATTTCTTCCAAGCTTAACTTCCTTTCACTTCCCTTTGTGTCCAACAACTTTCTTTTTGTATATACAATCTTGTAAAAGGAAGATTTGTCAGTGATAGGTAGAGTTAAAAACATTGATTTAATACAAGAAAATATTGAGTCTAACCACCAATTTTCCGGTCCAGGGTATCGTTCCCAGGTCGTTGGTGCCGGTGATTATCAGTTAATTTCGGTACATTGTATATAAAGAGTCCTTTGGGGTCACTTTACAAAAGAATAATCACATCCAAGCATCAGGGAGAATTGAAGAATCTGATTGGCACCCAGGAGAAACTGAAGACGGTGTATATTACTTGGTAAAGTAGAGAGAAAAGGTTGGGGAACACACTACTAACGGAAATCAAACCTAAATAAAGATTCGTGAAGAGACCTCGACTTTAAACTCTCGTGTAACTTTATAAAAACGTCACACTATCCCACGTCTTTTTTCGTTTGGGAATGCGGTTCGAGGACATAGTTCGTTAGACGGGAAACAAAGTCCATTAGGAAGAAGGGTGGTTACTCCCTTTACAGTACCAGGGACTAGGTGGACATTTCTCCAAGTCCGAGTAATGTAAATTCACTTACTAGCTCCACTGTACCGCTCGTTTTCGGACTCGGAAATGAGGGCGGATATTTACAGACTAACGTCTCGAATGTTCGGTTCTCACTTCTAAGGGTGAGGACACGGACTGAAACGGAAATAGGTCGATTGTCGCCCCTAGTCTTGGAAGAGTAAGTCAGTACCTCACTTGTTGACTCACGAACTTTAAAAGTTTTTGTGAATTAAAAGTTAATAACAAAAAAACCGGTGCACACACCGAACACCCTAGAATCAAGGGGTTGGTCCCCTTGACACGGAGGACACAATCCTTGTGTCTCGGAATTGGTGACCCGTTGGTCCTTTCAGGGGAGATTGTAAATTCTCAAACGTTGAGTGAAAGTTCACAAAGGGAAAATTAACTAGAAATGTCAGAAGGGAACTTAAGTGAATGTTAAAGTCCTCCGTTTACCAGACCGGGACATTGAGTGACAGTCCCAGTCCGTGTAAAGTCTGGAGGGAGACTTGGCACCAAAAGGGAAGACATGTCACCTTCTCCCCAGTAACTAACATAGTTGTAATAGTTCAATCAAATTTTATATCTTTTTTTGTTTGAAAATTTAGGTTTTAGTGTTCAGAATCAAAACGGCCCATAAAACCCGTAAATAGAGGAAATAATTTCGGAATCGTAACTCGGTTCTCCTTCCTTAATTCTTGTATTCCTAAAGTAAGGTTTGTTGGTTACAAAATCTTTACTTACCTTTTGTGACACTACTCTTTAACAAAACTTCCACAATTACATAAGGTTAATAAAACTCTTTACAACTTTAAGTCTTCTATCCTCCCCGAGTAGGAAGAGGAGGTTCGCTTTTGAAACCGAAGACTTTTAGTAACAACTTTGACTAAAAGTAAAGGAATAACTTTTAAGTGACGTAAAGCTTTTACCTAGTCTTAAGAATGACTTTAGTGTGAGGTAAATCTTTTAAGTGACGTGAATCTTTTACCCAGTTTTGACTTTTAAGTCACGTAAAAACACCTTGAAAATTAACGGTAAATGTATTTAACAGACTAAGGTACTCCGTTTTGAAGTAAAATGTGATACCGGGGTTTATTATTTTATTTGTCAATAATCAAAACTCGTACGAGTCACACTCTCTGAGACCTATAAATTGGGTGTCAATTCCAAATATTGTTGTAACTTTACATCCTTAGTTGTCGGAGAGAATACCACTCTTTATACTCTTCGTCTCCCGAATGGTTCGAAACAGTTCTGGTGTCAACATTCTCTACGAGGGTCCCAAACGTTCGATCAGAGGGACTGAAGCTGAAGGGACCACCGAGTCACTATTTCTTAGGTGGGCGGTTACGTCCTCTACACCCAAACTAGGGACTCTGTCCTTCTAGGGGAATTCTTCCTTTACCGTTGGGGGGAGGTCGTAAGAATGGACCCTTTAAGGTACCTGTCTTCTCGAACCACCCTATGTCAGGTACCCCAGTGTTTCTCAACCTGTCCTGAACCACTGATTTGTTGTTTTTATAGGGACTGAGGTGTCGTGTACGTGGGAAGGGGATGATAAGGATAGGGACACGTATCAGGTAAGTTATCCGTTTACACTAGGTTCTGGTATCGAGAGGAAAGACTTTAACGTTCATGAAGATCATTGAGTGTTACGAATTTCGGTTACGGGGTCGGTTCACACACTGGAGTTTCGTAAAGATAATAATTACTATAGTACTAAAAGAGGTATCGTTGTGAGGAATTCAAGATCGAGAACATTTACTTTTTTCTAATTTCGGTGAATCTTTCTTCTTTCACCGTATAGTCTTGTCTCGTTGGAGAAAGAGTCTCATATTAAAACTTTTTCTTTTAACTGCAAAATATTTATGGTTCCTACGTTCTTAATAATTTCAGGTTGGGTCGGTCTTACAATCTACCCCTAAACCTAAACATATTATCTGCGTGAGTACAAAGGTACCACCCTTCACCTTCTTTCGCTTGTTCTTTGCAAAAGGTGTCACAAATGGTAGTTACTGTGTGAAGGGTGTCCAGACGTGAACCGTCCGAATTGTGATTTCTATTTTTGTGAAAATATACTACGAGAATGGCACGGGGTCTGTTATACGATTTACGAAATGTATAAAGTAGAGTAAATTGAGAACACTATTGGGATCCTTTTTTGACTACGGATCTTTGGAATTGAGGAGGGAGGGTGTCTATCTTCACCGTTTCGACCCTAAACTTGAACTCGAACGGACTGTAATTCCAAGCCGTAAGTTTTACGTGTGTAGGCTACTTTGGTCAATCGATTCCTAATAAGTGTCTGTAAACAAAAGGTGTCAGGAGACTAGATGACCAAAGTAATACTTTTCGTAGTACTAATATAAAAACTCGTCCCGTTCCCTTCTAGATGCTTTTTCGTTTCGTGAATGCTTTTTATTTACTAGATGTAATTCGTTCAGCGGAGGAAGGTGACCTGGAGTCGAGAGGTTTCACATGTTACCCAGAAACATGTATAACTTCAAAAGATTCCAGAAGGAATTCTTTTGCGTGAACTCTCTATGGGTCCTCTCCTCTGGACCCGTCGTTACGATTACTTACTCGAGAGAGGATCGAAACGGTGAAAATTCGAGTAACACACAGAGACACAGAAGTAAAGGATTTTAAAATAAAATAAAAAACCAGAGTACCGAACACCCTGAGATCAAAGGACTGGTTCCTAACTTGGACCCAAGAACCGTTCACTCATGTCTCAGGATTGGTGACCAGGTGGTACCTTAAGGGACAAATGAGTCGAAATTTTATTCTTATTTTCCCGGACTCGACTCTTAATGACACTTGATTATTGTTAATTTTTTTTTTTTTTCCGGGTCACTTAGAGGACCTTATATGTTAGTTAGGTGAACCCAAAAAAAACAGAAAGGTAGTTATGTTCTCCGAACACTCTCGTTCTTTTGACTTCCCTCTTTCGTTTGGAAACCCCTATACTCATATATCACACCCGGTGACTGTGTGATTTTATGTTGGTCACAGGAAGGGGACCAAGAATAAAGAAAAAAAAAAAAAGAGATTGTTCGTTTTACTTTTCCTTTATCTATATTCTTACCCTTAAACTGAACTCAATCTTTTTCTTTTCATCTAGACTTCCTTTTAATACTCCTTTCGGAACGAGAAAAGGGAGGAGAAACCGCGGGTCGCCGGGAGATTGGGACGAGTTGAAATTTGGTTACTAAGTAACTTCTTTATGATTGGTCCTTGGATGATTCTCGGTCCGGGGTCCGAACTACGGTTTCTATTTACCCTTGATCTGTGGTGAGGACGGGAACTCCAGGATTTCCATGTATGTCCCTATACTGGTTTTGTTTATAAGTAAAATTACGTCGTATTTTGTCACGAGTATATGTCTTTCCTGTTGGATGCGTGTCGGACATATGCTCCCCGGTGGTCCTCGTTACTCTACCGTGCCTTCGACTCTCCCCTTCTGCGTAAAGGAACTTAATTGTTCACCTTCTATCGGTTACTCCGAGACGCGGAAACCGAATTCTTGGTCTATTTTCCTACCCTCTCAGAAGGTAAAGACCCGTCTTAACACCCAGAAGTGAAGTCCCAGGACCGCTCAATGTCTTCATTATTGTACTACTCCTCTGAAGGCACCCCCAGGTCACCAACCCTGAGACGGGAAGTTTCGTCCCCCGTGACCAATCTAGGGACCAGTTCCTTAATTCTAAGATGTGTACGTGTCACGTCGGTTTTTTTTTCTCTCTCTCTATTCTTTTATTTTTCTTCATTGTACTCCACCATATTCACGATATCGAGGTACGTGTTCCACACGTCCCTCCCACACACGTGTGCGAGTGCGGATAGACCATTGTGAAAAGACGACCCTCTGGTGACGACGAAACCTGAGAGTGAATGGACGAAACGAGCAAACAAAGGAGTCGAACAAGGGTAAGGGAGACCTGCGAAAAACGGGGAATTCTTATGACGTGAAGAGGACCTGTAGGGGAATGAGCAGAGACACCTGTGGTCGAGGAGCGGAAGACGTGCATAAATTTCTAGGTACAAGATCGTGGACCAGGTCAAAATGAAGTCCAAAGAAAGAGGAGGGAAACTTATGGTAGAGTCCGGGGGAGTAAAAAGGGTTTTAACGGGTGTCCCCGACTTTACCCATTTCTCAGTAGTTCTTCTTTCCACTCACTAATTATCCGTGCTGACCTTTCAAATGTACTTCTTGAAAGAAAATGTCTCAAGTGTTTCGGGGTCCGTCAAGATCCTTTCCCCCTTTACCCGGTTCTTTTTTACCGGTCCTTAAAGTCCGTCTCAGGTAGAGTGTATCTTTCGTGAGGTTTTGGTTGATCTTTACCATGACAGAGAGACGATATAACCACTCTTTTCCGTGTGACCAAAATTAATATGTCTACATATGTGTGTCTGTACAAATATAAAGTAAAAATAATTTCATTATGTGCAAACTCTAAATTTATATGTTTGTGTGTGTGTGTGTGTGTGTGTGTGTGTGTGCCAACTCTTGTCACGGGTTCCCGACAAACGGGGTGCAAAAAGTGGGGGAAGATAAGTCAAGGTGTATCTATTCGAGAAAATTAAAGAAATCGAAAGAAATGTATACACACAATCACACACACACAAACACAGACGTACACACACGGACGATTCATTGAAGTCAGTGCAGGTACAGAAACACTGGGGTTCGTCTCCACGGTGGACCCTTCGGTATACACATACATATATATATATCTCTCTCTCGTATAAGTTTTCGTCTCTGTAATGAAACGGCTGATTCCAGGCAGATCAGTTCCGATACCAAAAAGGACACCAGTACATACCTACACTCTCAACCTGACACTTCTTCCGACTCGTGGCTTGCTTCTTAACTACGAAAACTTGACACCACAACCTCTTCTGAGAACTCTCAGGGAACCTGACGTTCCTCTAGGTTGGTCAGGTAAGACTTCCTCTAGTCGGGACCCTAAAGAAACCTCCCTTACTCCGATTTCGACTTTGAGGTCATGAAACCGGTGGAGTACGCTTCTCAACCGAGTAACCCTTTCTGAGACTACGACCCTCTCTAACCCCCGTCCTCCTCTTCCCCTACTGTCTGCTACTCTACCGACCTACCGTAGTGGCTGAGGTACCTGCACTCAGACTCACTTGAGGTCCTCAACCACTACCTGTCCCTCCGGACCGCACGACACTAAGTACCCCAGTGTTTCTCAGCCTGTGTTGACTCGTTGACTTGACTTGACTTGACTTGACTATATATATACATATATAAAATATACACATATATATAAAATATATATATATAATATATATATATGCACACACACACACACACACAAATACCCACCACCACCAAATCAACGATTCAGTACAGACTGCAAAACGCTAGGGTACCTGCCATCGGACGGTTCGAGGAGACAGGTACCCTAAGAGGCCCGTTCTTATGACCTCGTCAAACGGTATGGGAGGAGGTCCCTTAGAAGGGTTGGGTCCCTGACTTGGGTTCAGAGGGTGTGACGTCCGTCTAAGAAATGGTGGATTCGGTGACCCCTTCGGGTATAACCCCCTAGAAAGAGAAACCCCGAATTGAGGGGTGGACCTGATTACCAGAATCCACCGGCCGTCGTGGCGGTATGACGTAGGATAATCAGTTGACCGTTATTTCAGTACTCCGACAACCTTTCTTTCTCTCCATCTAAAGTTAGGACCTCGAGTAACCAACGAACTGAATCTAGTTCCCTGTTGGGAAACTTCGGATAAAGAAAGAGACAATTCACGCCGTTGTTGTACCTCCCCCGCAAATCTGGGTGCTGTGTCCCTTCGTGTGAATTAGGAACTACACCTCTAAGGATGTATAGGGGTTTGAAGTTTAGACTTCAAACTGAACTACACGTTGAATTATCCTGAAACCCCAACCTTCCGTCCTCTCCACTTACATAAAACAGACGACCTTCCTTTCTTGACATAACTACTAGTTTTCTTGACACAATCAATAATCGAGATAAAGGGGTTTCTAAAGACCCAGAGGGGAAATGGTCCGTCTACTCTCCTGACATGAAGAGACCGGGGAACTTCCATCAGACGGGCACATTGAACGAAACCAGTTATCTTACACTAGTCTTCCCTGCGCACACGGGAGACCGGTCTCCCAATTCTTGATCGCATACTGGGTGGTCGTGTAAGGGGGTGACGACACGTTGACCGTTACGAGGTCTACCACCATCCACGAGGTAGCCAGACAAAGAATCTCGTTCTCGTAACGTCTTGTCCCGCTCTTCGTTGGGTCCTTCCCGAACAAGTATTTACTCTCTATTCGGAAAGAACAAAGGTCAGAGGTCTCGACACCCCGAATCAATGTACACCGCCTTTTTTGAGATTCACCTGGAGTATTCGAAGTATGGGATCACAATGAGAGTTCTAGTGTCGTGGAGTGTATCGTTTCCCTAAACCAATTACTTTAATTACTCTTCTGAGATGTGTACCTGTAGTGGTCTACCAGTTGTGGCTTTAGTCTAACTAATATAAGAAACGTCGGTTTCTACCTCTTCGAGATATGTCGGTCGTTTTTGTTCTGGTCCTCGATTGACACCGAGTCTAGTACTTGAGGAATAACGGTTTAAGTCTGAATTTAACTTCTTTCATCCCTTTTGGTGATCTGGTAAGTCCATACTGGATTTAGTTTAGGGAATACTGATATGTCACCTTCACTCTTTGTCTAAGTCCCTAATCTAGACTATCTCACGGACTACTTGATACCTGTCTCCAAGTACTGTAACATTCCTACGTCCTTAGTTCTGGTAGGGGTTATTTTTCTTTACGTTTTTTTCGTTCTACCAACAGACTCTTCCGGAATGTTTATCGACACTTTTCTTCTCTTCACTTTCCGTTTCCTCTTTTCCTTTCTATATGGGAAAACTTACGTCAAGGTTTTCTCTCGTTCCTCTCTGTCCTTTCGAAAGAAGTCTCTAGTTACGTTCCTTTATCTCCTTTTGTTATTTTACCCTTTCTGATCTCTAGAGAAGTTCTTTTAATCTCCATGGTTTCCTTATAAAGTACGTCTCTACCCGAGTTATTTCCTGTCTTTACCATCCCTGGAATGTCTTCGTCTTCTATAATTCTTCTCCACGGTCCTTATGTGTCTTCTTGATATGTTTTTTATAGAAGAACTGGGTCTATTAGTGTTACCACACTAGTGAGTGGATCTCGGTCTGTAGGTCCTTACACTTCAGTTCACCCGAAATTTTCGTAGTGATGCCTGTTTCAATCACCTCCACTATCTTAAGGTCAACTCGATAAAGTTTAGGATTTTCTAGTACGATATTTTCACGACGTGAGTCATACGGTCGTTTAAACCTTTTAAATCGTCACCGGTGTCCTGATCTCTTCCAGTCAAAAGTAAGGTTAGGGTTTCTTTCCGTTACGGTTTCTTACGAGTTTGATAACGTGATAACGTGAGCAGAGTGTGTGATCCTTTCATTACGAGTTTTAAGAGGTTCGGTCCGAAGTTGTCATGTACTTGGTACTTGAAGGTCCACAAGTTCGACCTAAATCTTTTCCGTCTCCTTGGTCTCTAGTTTAACGGTTGTAGACGACCTAGTAACTTTTTCGTTCTCTTAAGGTCTTTTTTTGTAGATAAAGACGAAATAACTGATACGGTTTCGGAAACTGACACACCTAGTGTTATTTGACACCTTTTAAGAAGTTCTCAACCCTTATGGTCCGGTGGACTGGCCGAAAAATCTTTAGACATACGTCCAGCCCTTCGTTGACAATCTTTACCTGTACCTTGTTGTCTGACCAAGTTTTAGTCCTTTCCTCATATAGTTCGGACATATAACAGTGGGACGAATAAATTGAATATACGTCTCATGTAGTACTCTTTACGACCAGACCTACTCCGTGTTTGACTTTAGTTCTAACGACCCTCTTTATAGTTATCGGAGTCTATACGTCTACTGTGGTGTGAATACCGTCTTTCGTTTCTTCTTGTTTTCTCAGAGGACTACTTTCACTTTCTCCTCTCACTCTTTCGACCGAATTTTGCGTTGTAAGTCTTTTGATTCTAGCACCATAGACCAGGATAGTGAAGGGTTTGTCTACCCCTTTGTTACATTTGTAACTGTCTCCAATGAAAAACCCCGAGGTTTTAGTGACGTCTACCACTGACGTCGGTACTTTAATTTTCTGTGAACGAGGAACCCTCTTTTTGATACTGGTTGGATCTCTCGTGTAATTTTTTGTCTCTGTAATGAGACGGTTGTTTCCAGCTTCGATACAGATCAGTTTCGATACCAAAAAGGACATCAGTACATACCTACACTCGCGACCTGATATTTCTTTCGACTCTCGACTTCTTAACTACGAAAAGTTCACACTACAACCTCATATGAGAACTCTCAGGTAACCTGACGTTCCTTTAGTTTGGTCAGTTAGGATTTCCTTTAGTCAGGACTTATAAGTAACCTTCCTGACTACGACTTCCACTTTGAGGTTATCAAACCGGTGGACTACGTTTCTTGACTGTGTAAACTTTTCTGGGACTACGACCCTTTCTAACTTCCGCCGTCCTCTTCCCCTGTTGTCTCCCACTATACCAACCTACCGTAGTGGCTGAGCTACCTGCACTCAAACTCGTTCGAGGCCCTCAACCACTACCTGTCCCTTCGGACCGCACGACGTCAGGTACCCCAGGGCTTCTCAGTCTGTGTCGACTCGTTGACTTTACTTGACTTAACTTAGATTAGTGTACCCACAAAATTTTCGTCTCGTAGAAGAGATAGATCATCGTCTCCTTCCGTCTTTTTACACTTCGAACTCCTTCTAAGAGACGACGACTCCACATCCCCCGGTTTATCTTTCTGGACTCTAAGTGGAGATCGACGACCCTCGTCGAGTTTCGGTCGTCAGGCGTTCTCTAACCTAAACGGATCTCGAACTCACTTGTGCCTTCAAAAAAGGTGGAGGTCTGGTCTCGGGTGGACCAACTGTGGAACAATCCGGTATTTGTCTCTTGAATTTCAACATGTCCAAAGACTGGATGTCTTGAATTTTGACTTTTAAACTGATCGAAATTCGACGAGATTAAAACGGTAAGAATACGATGTTATCTCTCGATCATGTAGTGTTGTGGGAGTTGATCGAGTAGGTTTCGCTAAGTGTTAAGTTTAAATACCACCCTTGGTAAGATGACACTAAAAAAAAAATTTATTCTTTAACAAGGAATTTCTGAAACGAAGAGGCCTAGGATCTTCTCACTGACTGTGCACTAAACTAGTCTGACTCTTTTGTTCTAACTACAGTACAGAAATTGTTTGATGGAGTGTACATGAATTATTTTTCGCAAAAATTTTTTAGAACAATATTGATAGTGAACACATTTAATTTTTCAGATAGTGACAAAACTTTTTGATAATCTCCACTATGAAAAAAGAAGTAGGGGAGGTTTAGTGTATCAACATATACTTATTTATTTTCTTATTCTGAAACGGGAACCTTGGGATCTAGTGGATATAAAAATAAAGGAGTTCTTCCAAAAGGACTTAGAAGTCTGAAGAACCCCTAGAAGGACGATTTAAACAAGTTTTGTGAGGATAAAGACTAAACTCTTTAAAAGAGTTGATATTGATCTGTTAATAAACATTTTGACTAACGAACTTTAGCCCGATAAGCGAGACTCTTGTCTGTGGTACGAACTAACTAACCTCAAAAAAGAGATCCTGGAGTGTATTGAGGACTTTATTTTATTTGTAAACTACGCTTTAAGGTTGTCTTTCTTCCTCGACTGGTCTTCCATTGTCTCGACTGGACGTCATTACATTTACGATGTACCCGTCCTGAATGAGAAGGTTCTCCTACCTGTGTCTCCTTGTAACCGGACGTACGATCCACATACCGTAATTCAGTAGCAAAGCACTTTCCCCAGATCGTTTTCCTTCAACATAAAGATCTCGATGTTGGGTTACTTAACCCTAAGTCTCCCTAACTTCTTGTTCGTTCTTTGTAAGTCTGCTATTAAGACAGGAGATCTAACCCGAGTGTGTTGCTCTCGACATCCCTCTGAACCAACCATGGTCCCTCCGAGGGTCCGGTTGAATAAGGTCTCTTAGAACACAGCTCAGATCGACTGTAGATATGGGATCGTGGTCTCTTCGATTAGGAACCCCTTAGTCACCGAGTTCACATCCAGACCCATTCCGTTAGACAAGATTCTAGGTATTCTACGAACTATTTACATCTGTTATGAATGATAACAGTATCCCTAAGACACGATCCCTGACAAATTGGAGAAATTCTACATAACGGGTCAAATAAACGTCTCGTTGAGGATCCGTATTTACAATTATGTCAGACATAAAATCTCTTCCTTTGGACTTCGTGTCCAAGAATTCCAGTATCTCGGTCAGGGGTCCGGTATTCCGACTACTTAGTCACCAACTTGTGCCGTTATACTCGAGACTCGCGTGATTGTAGGACCGGATACTGCACCATCTTTCCCGCACATGCAAACCTCTGGTTTCTATCTCCAAGTCTAGACCAGGAAGGTACAACGGGGACCTGGTTGGACTTGTTGAATTAATTAAAGAGGGGCGAAGTCCCATGAAAAGATGTTTCATCTGGGTTAACGTGAATGGACGTCCTCACCATACCCCTAACATATTATTATTACCATTCATAGTCTGTCATCTAAAAGTTATGTATATTGAAGACGGAGAAAACACTGACTACGTCCGAAAACAGACGTATACTTCTACGAGTCTTGAACGGTGTCGACCCTCCCAGTCTCTTTCTCTCTCCACTCGCGTACTTCTGAACGGACGGAATGATAAAGGTGCGGACGGAAAGATGGCGATATGACAAGCGAACGACGACTTACTTCTATTATCGCGAAGCGAATGTCCCAAAAGTACTTCTAGTTTACTCTAGTAAAAACACTCTCACGAGATGTTTATCTTATATTCCCGTGCAGTCCATAATAAGTATTGAAAGACAGAGTAAGTTGTCTTATTTCCGACCTTCTTAGGGTTTCGGATTCATAACAATCTTCTCTCTAAACACAAAAGTCAACAAGGAGGAACCTTTAACCTTTTCACCAAAGTCGGACTTATGCATATAACTTCGAGAAAGTTAAAGGGAAATTTAAGTCTCTACGGCTTTGGGACACTAAATCCGATGGTCCTTTATCGTGACCTCAGTGGATGGACGAGAGTCAGAATTAGTTCATGAATCATGAATTGACTTTGACTCCTTTATTGTAGGAGTTCGTTCTACCCGTTCAAATGGATAACCCCTTAGTGACACCAAACTTCTAGGTTTAAGTGATCTCACCGAAGGTTTCGAGAAGTTCCAGACTTTGGACAAAATAGAGGTAGTGAGACGGAAAGAGGAGGGCGAGGGTTAGGGTCGAGACAATGGGGACTAGGTGAGTGACGGGGAAATTATCTATCAATGCAGAGTATGGAGACACGTAAATAATATGAAGACGGAGTTAGACCTTACGGAAATGGACGGGTCGGAGGGTAGCAGTGTATGTCTGAAGGCACAAAGAAGACTTCAGATTGATCAGGAAATCTATATTGAGTTTGTCAGGGATTAATACTTCAGAAGGAAGAAACAGAAAGAAAGTTGGTCTCAAATACGGAAGGAGGGGATACAAAGGGAATAGTATGTACGTAGGTACACAGTATGTACGTAGGTACACAGTACGTACGTAGGTACACAGTACGTACGTGGGTGCATAGGTAGGGAGGGAAAGAGGTAAGAAGGGAAAGAGAAAGGAGGCGAGGGAAGTAAGAAAGGAGGACGATAAGGAGGGAGGGAGGTAGGTAGGTAGTGGGCTGTAAGTTCCGTGACAGGTTTTAAAATTTCGAGATTTTTATCCCTTTTAGTTTGTTTTTTGTGATCCAGGGTAGAAAGTTTGTGGGACAATAAATTACAACTTATCAGCAAGTTATAACACTAACATCACTTATTTACTCCACCACCACTGTTGACTCTATCTTTTACCAAACAGTACCCATTTAGTTTCTTCTGAAGTCTATCCTCAACTATAGGTGTAAATGGATAAACCTTCTCAGTTATTCTTCGTTATTGTCATACCTCGTGACTTAATGTCACTAAAAGTATGAAGTATGTAATTGAACATATACACCGAAGGATGGAGACAATAAGACCCTTAGTGAACTTGTGTTTTTAGCATTCGACAATAAATAAGAAACAGGAAACTCCTTACGGACCGTGTAACTTTACTTACTTAACTATCTATACCGTTACCAAATCCTTTCTCTTTTATAAAAGGAAAAAAAAAAATGAATTTCCTCAAGTACTACCGTTCTGTCCTTTTAGTTTTGGACGTATCTACTCCGATTAGTATCAGAATCTTCACTCCCGAGACTTCCGATTAAAATACTATGGAACAAAAATACGTATAATGTCAATACGTTATGATTGAAAACTAGTAATTCGTGAATTATACAATGTCTGTTGTCGACTTATAAAAGAGTCGGAATTATATAGTTAGATATTTTGTTAGATCCTTACACCCGTAATAAAAGAGATAAAATTCTGACTTTTCTTTTGACCGTGGGTTTCTCCATTTCGATGAATAAGGTCCAGTACATCAAAACGTTAATTCTGGGAGTTACCTAACCTAGTACGGGTGGGTGTGACCCTTCCCTGTAGACGAAATACTCAGAAGTTTAATTTTCTGATTGGAGATAGTCTTCGTATGTTTGTGTGACTCTTTAGTACAAATTAATGTGTATATCGTGGAGGACCGGGTCCACTGTATTAAATTGGTAGAGCACGAAGCACGTCGGGCGTCCTCCTAGGTCCGTGATAGTACCACATAGCAGACTACTAGTGTGGTGGAAAGTCTCACAGATTATAAACAAAAACAAATGAAGGTCTAAAGTCGAAGGAAAATTTCACCGTAAACATCTTGTAAATCTCTTTGACCCTTTATTATTATCGAAAGTACAACCCAGGAAAGTCAATGAGAGAATTCATAGTTCTATTTCGAATTTTATTTTGAGAAATCTAATATAATTACGTGGTGATCCAATTCCACCCCGAAAGGACCTTCTTTCTTAGGTGGACCTTAGATCCTCTGGGTCCAAGTTAGGGACCCAGTTCTTCTAGGGGACCACTTCTTACCGATGGGCGAGGTCATCAGAACGGACCTCTTAGGGTACCTGTCTCCTCGGATCGTCCGATGTCAGGCATCCCAGTGTTTCTCAGTCTGTCGACTCGATGATTGTGAAAATGAAAAGTCCAATTCCGATAGAGATAAATCCATTAATGTTCAAATTTAGTAGAATTTAGGAATAAAGACACAGTAATCTGTCGAGGCAGAATGAGACTGAAAATTAAGGTACCGGTTAATTGTGTTCTTTACCAAGTTCAAGAGGTTCGAAACATTAATCGAAACTCCACCTTAGGACCGAAACGGTGACATTAGTCGACACTCTAAACCCTGTTTAATCAATTTACGTCTATGTGATTATCGAATTAAAAGAATAGACATTTTACTCGTATAACTTCATATAGAACCTTACAACATATTTTCTAATCTTTTTATATAAAATTTAAGATAACATACATAATCATGGTTCATTGTCTATGAAGTGTTTTAAAAAGGAATGTTTTTTCTTTTTTAAGACTATATTCCCCCATTATATGAGTCCTTTCTTTTTCGTGAAAGAGACATTCTTTTTTCTTTATAGAATGGATGGGACGTCTCCCCGTTTATTATCATCGACTTAGTAGCAGTTCATTTTCCTGATCTAGAAAGGAGACAAGAAGACCTTTGGTCTGGTTCTTGTCCGTACGACTTCAAGACTCCTCTGTTTAAATCCGAATTACACCACTAATCGGTTTGCTATTATCTGTTGGCCGACTCTGAGACCTACCATTGGCTTAGATTATCTTAAATTATCGTAGCAGTAGGTAAACAACACAACACAAACAAAATACGTAATTTAATAAAAATTCAAACGTAAAGTAAATAGTATTCACTAAGAATAAAAGGTAAATTCTGCCGTTAACTAAAAAAAAGGTACACTTTAAAAATCTCATTTTTCATAGACAATTTTCTTCTTGTAATTTATTATCATAAAACACATAGGAATTATTTGTAGGACGTCCACTACGTCTTTACCGACTACCAACCCTTTACGACAGAGGTAATTCCTTATTAGACGGATGAGAGTCTAGGGAAAGTTGAGAAAACTCTCTCATGTACGAGTCAGTACAGACTGAGACGTTGGGGTACCTAATATCGGGTACCTGTCCGAAGAGACAGGTACCCCTCAAAGGTCCGTTCTTATGACCTCACCCCACGGTACGGGAGGAGGTCCCCTAGAAGGGTTGGGTCCCTAGCTGGGGTCCAGAAGACGTAACGTCCGCCTAAGAAATTGTGGACTCGGTGGTCCCTTCGGGCAACTAGGAGAGATAACTTACAAACAAAATATGAAGTTAGATAAGATAAAAGTAGTGTGACACTAGAATCAATGTCCCTAGCTTGGGTCCACAGGGTGTAATGTCCACTTAAGAAATGGTAGACTCGGTGATCCCTTCGGGTGACCTTGAGATCCGTGGGACATTTAATGTCTGTACGGACGTGACATTTAGAGGTATCATCTTATCATCTTAGTGAGTATAAGGTGACAGGGTACCGGGTTTTAAGTGGAGAGATCGTGGGTCCCGACACAGAACAAACACGACGACGAAGACGATTCAGCGAAGTCAACACAGGCTGAGACACGCTGGGGTCTCTGCCGTCGGATGGTTCGAGGGGATAGGGACCCTAAGAGGTCCGTTCTTGTGTTCGACGGTTTCAACGTGGCTACGACTACTTCCTGGAGGGGGCGGGGGCGGGGTGTCTCATGTTCCTGACGAGTACCAGTAAAAAGGATCTGACGGGGAAAGAGGAGGAGACTTAAGGGTGAAGGAGGACTCGTAAGTTCCGTTCAGTATCTCATATTTAAGAGTCGAGTCTGCACCCAAATGTAGGACTAAGACAGTGCTTAATCGATATTTTGTAGTAAGTTTGAAACTATCGAAGTTAAAGAGTAGATATTTTGTTCCTAGAGTATCTGAACAATATTAATTTACTCTATCATTTATTCTGTTCTGAACTATACATGCACTGTGTATTTACAAAAACGTTTTTTCCATTAAAACGAGAGGATTACTTAGAAAGAAATAAGGAATAAGGTAGGGTGTTGTTTCAGTCTTCGTTAACGAAAGAGGATGTATATAGAGAGTTTCAATATACTTGAATAATACCCTGTCAGTTGTTTCAGAGACTACATTATCTGTAAAGACGAGTGTAAAGACGAGGGAGAGGAGTTTAAAGAGTATCTTCTCTCCTTCGACTACTTCCATTGGTAAAGAAAACAAACGCCTAGGGATTGGAATCTTCAAAGACCACATATTAACTTTTGTTATGTTACTATCCAAAATATCTGACATAAAGTTTACTCTCTTATCGTTTCGTAATCGTTTTAATTTATAAGTTTTCTTATGTATAACCGGTCCTCGTAAACCCATGGTGGGAATTAAATGTATAGTCAACTGTCAGATAAGTTTATGAAAAGATGTTTTGAAGTGGTGGAAAAAAAAAAAAAAAACAGATGTGACGGGTCAAACGTCCTAGAATCATTCACTGGTCCTCAAATTGGGACCGGGAACCGACACTCCCCGAAGGGTCCACCGGGACCATCATTTCTTGGACAGACGGTTACGTTTCTCTACTTTCTCTACGTCCAAGCTAGGAACCCAACCGTTCTAGGGGACCTCCTTCCGTACCGATGGGTGAGGTCGTGCGAACGGACCTCTTACGGTACCCGTCTCCTCGGACCTCCTTATGTCAGGTATCCCAACGTCTCAGCCTGTACTGACTTCACTGAATAGTGCGTGCGTGTGTGAACTCTCATTTTCGTGTCTCAGGATTGGTGACCTGTCTGATCCTTAAGGACGGTCGAAACCTATTCTTAATTATAAGAGTGAAACATCTCCCCTTCTGACTCTTCCCTATACCTTTCCAGTGGACTACCCAGAGGTCGTCACTTCGACCAAGGACCGATATATTACTTCTCACTCCTGAGAAGGTCGTCGGTCCTCGCTTTTGGACTGCGGTTGATTCACTCCTCTCACCCACAAGTACATTGCGTGTCGTAGGTCCTTATCTGGGTCGAAATCCACTCGGTGCCCAGTCCGGGGCCTACTACAGTGTCCGAGGCGAGGAGACAAGACCAGAGAGACCCGCCCTGTGTAGTCACCCAAGACGGACCACTAAGGTCCAATACTAATGACGTCGTAGACTAGGTTGCCTTCTCTGCTAAGTGGGGGAACTTGTACGACTGGCTTTAGTCTCTTCACTCAGAACCCTTGTCACTTACAGGAGTGACCCCAGCGAGGAGATGGGCGACCTTGGATGAGACACCTACTCCGTAACTTGCGTAACCATCGTATCGGACCCGTGGACCTTAGATCCCCACTCTCGTCCAGCCCCTCAGTTCACCTTACTTTCGTTCACGTTAGTCGAAATAAGTGGAATACTTGCACCTGCTTTTTGCAACACCAAAAATGTCACATTTTAGTGTCATAACAAGAGTTTTCATATTATAAAACTACTCGTTCTTGTTATTTTAAGATGAGGTCACCGTCTTAGTTCCCTTGATGGAAGAGGACTTAGTTCTATGTAGAGGTCAAGTTTTCTGGTACACTCCTGGTACTACTGTTAAGATATGTGTGTGTACACACACACGTGTATACATATATATATACACATACAAAAAAGGTGTAAGATATGCATACACAAATAGACTTATATATATATATATATATATATGTGTGTGTATATATATACTACACTATTTTAGACAGTAAATTGGGTTATATAGGGAACCCAATTTTGGAGTTTCCAATCATCCTTTTCATGTTTATTTTACCCATATACCCCGGTCTTTTAATTGAAAATAGGTCCATTGACCGAGATGTCGGATTTTTATTATTAGTTTCTAACAGTTTTCTCCTTTCCTGTGGTCACTGATTAAAACTCAACGATAAATAGAAAGGTTTCTTTCTTTTATTTCCAAATTACAGAAATGGTAATTATGTACCGAGATCTAAAATAAAAAAGGTTCAATTTAGTGGTCTTCGGATGTATACTCGATGTAATAAAATCAAAAGATATCTTAATTTTCAATTACAAGTAATTTTAATTATTATAATATATCTTACTTTCCCATTATTAAATGTAATTCTCGGTGATATGACTGAAAATTATAACCTAGTGAACTCTTTGTTAAAGGACTTCTTGTGAAGACTTTAAAGTATATAGTCAAGGATTTCTGTAACAATAGTAGTGTTTACCAGGGATCTATTCTGAAGCACTTTAATTCACTCTATTTAAGGAAGTTCCCTAATTTATTCAGTTTTCAAGTAGAAAGATCTTTTAAACTATCTCCAGGAGAGTAGTCTTCGCTTTTTCTTAAGAAGTGATACTTCTACCACAAGTATAGTTTCGAATAACAAGTAATTTCTCTAGTAAGTAAGTAAATTGTTTATACAGTTTATAGAAATCCTTTGTATTCGTACCACCACCGTTTCTGTTTTCAGAGGTAGGACCTCTCTCTAAAATTTTTTATGTTTGTTCATACATTATTTTATAGTCCATTATTATTCTATAGCTTCCTTTCTATACGAACGGATCCAAAAACGTAAATAAGGGATCGTGGAGTGACTTGTGAGCTATTTCAGGAAGTTCTAAATAGTGAAGAAATTAAGAAAACTTTATGTTTAAAAACGAATATTTGACGGAATAAGGAAAAACCGTAATCAGAATCGTATTCACATTTATAGAGGAATTGAACTTAGTTCATCGCTCTTAACAAGAATGACTTAGGTTATATTCCGTCATATATATTATATCTTTCGGAGAATACATGACTTATAACAACGATTCCTCCCCTCCGTATGTCCTTATACTTACTCACGTTATTTTACCTTACACAATACGATTGGCCTTCTTTATCCTTAAGGTCTCTCTACTCCCGTGAGCTCCACCTCTCTTCTCGTACGAGTTTACCGTGGTAAATGAACGGGTGTGGGGTGTTACGTAGACCTTGCGTCCCGTCGCTCTGCGTCACTACTCCTTCGTCGACGTCTTCACTACTCGGACTCTTCGTCACCCTCCCCGACACAACTTTGCTCGGAACTTACAGTCCGAGTGTTCGAACCTGAACTAGGACACCTAAATGATAGTCCCTATTTTAGACTCACTTGTCTTTTGCATGTCTTGTCGTATGTTACCATAGTTCAGCAACGAGTCAGATGAGTTTCAGGAGCTGAAAAAGGATTGTGTAATCGTCATTACATCACTGTCAGTGAGTCAACACAGGCTTCGAAACGCTGGGGGCACCTGACGTCGGGCGGTCCGAGGAGACAGGCACTCTAAAGGGTCCGTTCTTATGACCTCACCCGTCGGAAAGGGAAGAGGTTCCCTGGGAGGGTTGGGTCCCTAGTTTGGGACCAGAGGACGTAACGTCCGTCTAAGAAATGGTACACTCGGTAGTCGAATTACTCGAAAGACTTAGATATTCTCTGGGCCAATGAAGAGACAAGTCACCGAGAGGTAAAATATAAGTCATTTTTGGATTCTACGACTCCATCGGACGTTTCAGGATACATTAGTCCGAAAGACAGTAGGAAGTGAGTAACGGAGAAGGGAAAGGGAACAAGTAAGATGGGACGTGGTGCATCGAATAGTAGTGACTGACACGGTTTAGTAGAAGGAAACACGTGACCGGACAGATGGACCTTCCAGGAATGGGAACTACGAGTGGACCGTACGAAAGAGAAGTTCAGAACCGAGTTTATAATAGTGTGCCCCTCTAGCTGGCACAGGTGAAATAAATTTTAACGTTGTAAGGGGTGGCAAGAGGGCAGGGGTAGAGGACAAGTTAAACGACGACAACAAGTAAACGAGTCAGTACACTGAGAAACGTCGGGGTGCCTGACGTCGTGCGGTCCCGAAGGGACAGGAAGTGATAGAGGGACTCAAACGAGTCTGGGTACAGGTGACTCAACCACTACGGTAGGTTCGTAGAGTAGGAGACAGTGGGGGAAGAGGACGGGAGTCAGAAAGGGTCGTAGTCCCAGAAAAGGTTACTCAGTCGAGAAACGTAGTCCACCGACTTTATAATCTCGAAATCGAAGTCGTAGTCAGGCAGGTCACTTACAAGTCCCAGCTAAAGGAAATCCTACAAACCGGTATTTTGACTATGAGAGGTCGTATACTATATTAAATGACGGAACGGGATACTTTTATAGTTTAGGTTCTTCCGTCCCTTAAGACAGAAAAAATGGGAGGTGACATAGGGGTCAACAAGTACCGAGAAACATTCTCGATTATTTATAAACGATGTACTTACTTTCTCATTCACCTAGAGAGGTTGGGAGTTAGAAAAGGGGTGTCAGTATTAAGTTTTAATTTCTTGGTGTCAAGAAAGTAAACGGGAGTATTTAAGGACCAAACATTGGTTAAGTAAGATTCGTATAAAAAAGTAACGTGTGTTAAAGTAATAATGGAAAGGTGAATATGCTAGTTTCTCGCTCTACTTGTGCTACTTTTATCTGTTTTCAATATATCTACCAAAATTTTCACGTTAAAGGTGAACTTAGTAAATCGGGAAAAATTAGTCCTTGACAACCACGTGTTTTTGTCAGTTGTCTAGACTTTCTTGAGTCCTCCTAGTGTTTTTAGTTACACGACTTTAGGTTTCTACGTAAAGGAAATGCAATTAATGAAAGTAACGAATCTGAGATTTTAGTAAGTAATTTACGAGTCAAACTACCGGAGGAAAGAAGTTCAACGTATTACTGTAAGAGAGTCCGTGACAAAAGGGGACACAAGGACTTAGTTTAACAGATTAAAAAAAAGAGAAAACTTTTGTTAGGTTGTATTATTATACAATTACGATAGAAATCATGGAAAGAAGTGAAATCATCGTTCATTCCTATAGAAATGAAATTTAAGAGGGGAGTTTCTAAAAAAAGAAAGATACCAATTCACAAGACCTTACCGACTCTGGTCCCGAATAATCGTTTAGGACAGAGGTTTTTACTTGTCATTTTGATCTGTTTTAACTGGTTTTGTTAAAGTAGTCCTGAGACCTTTGACTGGTTTTCCATTTAGTTTACTTCTTCGTAAATAAGTTCTTTTTCGATGATAATTTTTAGAAGATTTGAAACCTCTTTTGTCACTAAAGGAAAGGTCAAAAGAGTGACATTACAAAGTGGAGTGGAAGACCAGATGTCCTAGAGGAAAAAGGAGCAAAGGGATCTGTCTTTCTTTCAGATTAACCCTAACCGTATATATGGCGATAACTACAATACATATTTTATCTATTGATTACTCTCGGATAAGACATTGTGTCCTATGAGATGAGTCACGAGACACTACCGGATGTACCTTTTCTTTAAGTTTTTTCCCCTCCCCTGTATGCATATACCCGACGGCTAAGTGAAACGACACATCGTCTTTGATTGTGTTGTAAAATTTCGTTATACGTGATTATTTTATAAAAAAAATTACTTTCAAATGTGGACTAGTCTACAGATTTACTTTGTCCACTGTCAAAAATGGATTCAGAATCAATTGTAACGGTGTGTTGAACATTGTCCCTGAGTGAGTAATTTCTGTTTTTATTTGTTTTTATGTGACCTTTTGTCGGGTCACACTCAGTGAGAACATTCAAAGTCGAGAGGAGGTGTTAAACGGGTGAAAACAAAGGAAAATTTTCAGGATTTCACTGACAATGACGAAAGACACGTCTCCAAAATAAAAAATTAAACACTTCCCCACCTAACATCCTTCAAATGTGAAGTCTTTTCTTGTCTTTGACGGATCTAGTTTCCAATCGTTTACGAAAGACCTTTCTGGTCAATCATTTGTACAATCCGAATCTCTCGGCGTATACCAGAGACAGATAAGAACAAAAAATTTGTTGAGAATTGTTATAATTTTGGTAAGAATCAAACACCCAATAAGTGTTTCACTGATCCCAAACCGGGCACCAGGTATCGAACGGTTCAGAATGGGAAACGGAAAAAAATTAATTTAAAAAATAAACCTCTAGTAAGTATGTGTCAAAGTTCTTTATCATGACTTCTTAGGGAACATGCGAAATAGGTGAAGGGGGGTTCCCATTGTAGAATTTTAAAATGTCGTGCCATAATATTTGTTTTATAATGTAACTACGTCAATTCTTTTTATGTAACTAAAAAAAGTTTGGAAAGATGATAAGTTTATATTTGTAAATTTCAATTGTCAAAAAGAAATTGGTGACTAATCGATGTAACGTATTTAAAACTATATAGAACGATCGTAATAGTAAGTAAACTGTTTTTCACAAAAAATCAAAGAGGACACTTAAGAAGAAACTGGGTGTCTAATTAATACAACAGATCCTTATATTTAAAGTCCTAAAAAAAAAGGTCCTATAAGAAAACTATCGACTAAAGTAAAAAACTACAGTCTCTCGTTTGAGACATTCTAAAGTTTGAGACATTTCAATTAATCTGTATCTACTGTATTCCTACGAATATATTAGTGTATGTCGTTGAGAAATTCCATCCACGATAACCGGGTAAAATGTCTACTCTTTTGTCCAAATATCTCGAAATCAATGAACGGGTTCAAACGATCCGATTATTTTTCACCACTAGTCTAAAATGACTTTTGTAAGTGGAACTACTTGAACAGATTCATGTCTTTCATGGACTTTTTACTTTCCATTCCTGACACGGCACATAGTTGGGATTGTGGTAAACGGTCAGTTCCTCGGACCCCGAGAGTCCTAAAAGGTAAGGACACTGTCTCAGACATCTTCGGTGCCGATGAGACTTATTTCTCCAGGTCGAAAATATGCAGAATTTTTAGGGTTGAGATAGAAAAGGTAACGAGTGTAGAAAAGGACGTCGAGTCAAGGTGACAATTCACAGTGTATGGAAGAGAAAGTACTTGAAACCCTGGAACACGTTTGTGACAGGGTTGTAGACTTTTTCATTTCGGAACTCGTCCCTGTGTAAAGTTTGACGGCCCCAGGTCGGGGCCACCTAGGTCCCTTAAGCTTCCCACCTGCCTCAGCCGCTCCTTTTTTGAATAAATAAATAATTATGTTCTAATCTAATCCATCTTTATCACATCATCCTTTTAATTCACCTCTTTCTTCCGACTTATTGAACCGAATGTCCCTTCCGGTTATTTCAAGGTCTGTTCCTCGAACGTGGTAGATGCAACCTGGTGACCGCGGGTGAACTTATAGCTTCCCATGGGGCTTAATCCGAGGGAAAGCACGCCCAGAATTTTCGGTCCCGTTCATTCATCTGAACCACTCGGTGGGGCTAGGTCTACCTTTAAGTCGGACTTTAATCTCATTTCTCCTCTCCCTCCTTCTCCCTCTTTTTCTCCCCACCCCCCCCCGTTCTAAGGGTTCTTTGATCCGGTTCTCTGATCAGGCTCTTTGACCAGGTAGGAAATACCAAGTCTTCCGAAAAATATGAAAACTATTTTGTACCTCTAGTTACCCATTGTGTTTCAATACGTCTCAATCGTCAGGTCTGAGAATAGTTTTGGTCCGAAAAGAGAGACGTATGGATTAACATATGTGTTCAGAATCCACTCAATGTAGTAGAAGACCGGTTTTTCCCTCCCTAACCCCCGTCATCCTCTTTCCCTGTTGGCTCCTACTCTACCCACCTACCGTAGTGGCTGATCTACCTGTACTCAGACTCGTTTGAGGGCCTCTACCACTACCTGTCCCTCCGGACCGCACGACGCTAAGTACCCCAGTGTTTCTCAGCCTGTGCTGACTCGTTGACTTGACTTGACTTGTAAAATGTCGGAAAAAAAGACGATTCCCAAACAATTGATCTTCTGAATAAACACAACTAGAAGGGTTTCAGACCACGGTAAGAGTCTTTCGTGACTTTTTTCAATGTAAGAATGTCTCGTTTCTATGTCGTTAAATATTGTTCATTTTCCTCATGTCACTAAATATTGTTTTCTTTTCATTGAGTTTTCAGATCACAACGATTGTAGTTTTGATGATATATAGAAAAAGGTATAGGGCTAATGTAACTAATTGTAGGAGGGTCCACGGATTTTCTATTTCTTATACCTCCGGACCGTCGTTAGTAACTCAGTTGTCACTTTTGGGCAGTGGTTATACTAAAAATCGAGAAATCTTTTCCGAGACATAGAAATTCTACGAAAATTCGAAACACGGAGAGAGTCAACCCCCGACATTCGTTAAGTGTTCGACATTCTCCAGACCCCCTTGGACAATCTGTTCGAGTTCTCGATAGTCTCCCCAAATTAACTTTGTAGGGAAAGTTTACGTCTTCCGATTTCGGGACTAAACTGAAAAAGGTCTCTTATAATCTTCTCACCTTTTCGTCCGTCTAAGAATAAAAAACCCCCCACCTACGAGTCCTTTAAGGTTCCCCTTTGTACTCCAGACTAATCGGAACGGTAGTCTCGAGACGGCGTACTGGAACAGTGGCCACCTTAAGGAGTGCGACCGAGGTCCGTAGTTTGAGACACACACACACACACACACACACACACACACACACACATACGCACACACATACGCACACCATCAGTGAGTCAACACAGACTCAGAAACGTTGGCGTACCTGATATTGGACGGTCCGAAGAGAAAGGTACCTTAAGAGGTCCCTTCTTATGACCTCACCCCACGGTAAGGGAAGAGGTCTCCTAGAAGGGTTGAGTCCCTAGTTTGGACCCAGAGGGTGTGACGTCCGTCTAAGAAATGGTAGACTCGATGGACCCTTCGGGATCAAAGTTTGAGATATGTTTCCTTTTTGTTCAAAAGGGTAAAATTTTTGGTTGACGTTCTTTGTGGAGCCCTTGTTACATTACCGCTGCTGACCAGGCTAATTTACACTTTTGAGTGTCTATGTGTGACTC
The DNA here is from genome assembly GCA_006410555.1 of Capra ibex. Lineage (NCBI taxonomy): Eukaryota > Metazoa > Chordata > Mammalia > Artiodactyla > Bovidae > Capra > Capra ibex. Next base: position 56,947,674 of record SJYO01049755.1, on the reverse strand, counting down.
CTATACGGTTGTCCTGGGAGACGGGGTCCTGTCTTTTTTTCCTTTATTATTTATTCCATTGTATAACACTGCGACTACCAGAACTATTTTTCGTGGTAACACTGTAAATATGTTCCAAGAAAGTAACAAATTAATGGAACCCTCCTCTTCTCCTTTACAGGGGTCAAGGAAAAGAAAAAACTTTACATAAACATGTTCACGGAGACTCCACATACTCTTGTTTCCATATCGTTCGGTCCTAAATGGAAACTGATTTGAACACCAAGAACCCTAACAATGTTAGTCTATAAAAATTCTCCGAGACCCGACCTCGTACGTCGTAAATTCATTAACTTATCTTTAGTCTAATAGTCACTCTCGTTAGTGTGTTCAAACCAAGTCTTCTATTGATCCCGGTACCCTTCTAGAGACCTGTACCTCGGTCTTCTATACTGAGATAGCCCCGAGACCCGTGGGGATCCTGGTGTTTGTTGATTCCAGTGGAGGGAGTCGGAGTCGACTGCGTGGCCAAGTCAGTCTTGTGAACTTCAGGGAGAGGTGAAAGGTTCTGAGACTTTACAACAAAAACCAAAATAATTTGGATTCACTTCCTCTTCTCTTACCGTTTGGTGCAGTCATAAGAACGGAACTCTTGGAGTACTTGTCATACTTTTCCGTTTTACTATCCTATGACTTTCTCCTTGAGGGGTCCAGTCATCCACGGGTTATACGATGACCTCTAGTCACCTCTTTATTGAGGTCTTTCTTACTTCCCTACTTCGGTTTCGTTTTTGTTATGGGTCGACACCTACACTGACCACTGTCTTCGCTCCAGGTTACGACATTTCTCGTTATAACGTATCCTTGGACCTTACAGTCCAGGTACTTAGTTCCGTTTAACCTCCGTCAGTTTGTTCTCTACCGTTCTCAATTGCAACTGTAAGATCCTTAGTCGCTTGATTTTACCTGACCTTACCCACTTAAATTGAGTCTACTGGTAATATAGATGATGACGTCCGTCCTTAGGGAGTCTTCTTTACCTCATCCGTAGTACCAGTCGTTCTCAGGCTTTACGTCATGAACCTACGTTAGAGTTTTTGCTGTCTTACTAGAGACAAGCAGAGGTTCCGTTTGGTAAGTTATAGTGTCATTAGGTTCAGATACGAGGTTGGTCGTTACGACTTCTTCGACTTCAACTTGTCAAAATTCTTCTGGATGTTTTGGAAAATCTTGACTGTGGGTTCTTTCTACAGGAAAAGTAATATCCCCTGACCTTACGTTTTAATCCTTCAGGTCTTTATAGACCTCATTGTCCTTATAAACCGGAACCTTATGCCTTACTTCGTCCCGTTTCTGATTAGCCCAAAACGGTTCTTTTACGTGACCAGTATCGTTTGTGGGAGAAGGTTGTTATGTTCTCTTCTGAGATGTGTACTCGTAGTGGTCTACCAGTTGTGGCTTTAGTCTAACTAATATAAGAAACGTCGGTTTCTACCTCTTCGAGATGTGTCAGTTGTTTTTGTTCTGGTCCTCGACTGACACCGAGTGTAGTACTTGAGGAATAATGGTTTAAGTCTGAATTTAACTTCTTTCATCCCTTTTGGTGATCTGGTAAGTCCATGTTGGATTTAGTTTAGGGAATACTAATATATCACCTTTACTCTTTATCTAAATTCCCGGATCTAGACTATCTATCTCACGGACTACTTGATACCTTACTCCAAGCACTGTAACATGTCCTCTGTCCCTAGTTCTGGTAGGGGTACCTTTTCTTTACGTTTTTTCGTTTTACCGACAGACCCCTCCTGAATGCTTATCGACACTTTTCTTCTCTCCACTTTTCGTTTCCTCTTTTCCTTTCTATATTCGTAGATAGACTTACGTCTCAAGGTCTCTTATCGTTCTTCTCTATTATCTCGGAGGAAGTCGTTAGTTACGTTTCTTTATCTCCCTTTCTTGTCTTACCCTTGCTGATCTCTTGGGAAGTTCTTTTAATCTCTTTGGTTCTCTTGTAAAGTAAGTTTCTACCCGAGTCATTTCCTGTCTTTACCATACCTGGATTTTCTGCGTCTTCTATAATTCTTCTCCACCGTTCTTATGTGTCTTCTTGACATGTTTTTTCTAGAAATGCTGGGTCTATTAGTACTACCACACTAGTGAGTAGATCTCGGTCTGTAGGACCTTACGCTTCAGTTCACCCGGAACCTTTCGTAGTGATGCTTGTTTCGATCACCTCCACTACCTTAGGTCAACTCGACAAAGTTTAGGACTTTCCACTACGATACTTTCACGACGTGAATTATACGGTCGATTAAAACTTTTGAGTCGTCACCGGTGTCCTGACCTTTTCCAGGCAAAAGTAAGGTTAGGGTTTCTTTCCGTTACGGTTTCTTACGAGTTCGATGACGTGTTAACGTGAGGAGAGTGTACGATCATTTCATTACGAGTTTTGAGAGGTGCGGTCTGAAGTCGTTATGCACTTGGCACTTGAAGTTCTACAAGTTCGACCAAAATCTTTCCCGTCTCCTTGGTCTCTAGTTTAACGGTTGTAGACGACCTAGTACCTTTTTCGTTCTCTCAAGGTCTTTTTGAAGACGAAATAACTGATACGGTTTCGGAAACTGACATACCTAGTGTTATTTACACCTTTTAAGACTTTCTCTACCCTTATGGTCTGGTGGACTGGACGAAGAACTCTTTACACATACGTCCAGTCCTTCGTTGTCAATCTTGACCTGTACCTTGTTGTCTGACCAAGGGTTATCCTTTTCCTCATGTAGTTCCGACAGATAACAGTGGGACGAATAAATTGAAGATACGTCTCATGTAGTACTCTTTACGACCCGACCGTCTTCGTGTTCGACCTTAGTTCTAACGGTCCTCTTTATAGTTATTGGAGTCTATACGTCTACTATGGTGGGAATACCGTCTTTCACTTCTCCTCGATTTTTCCAAGAACTACTTTCACTTTCACCTCTCACTTTTTCAACCGAATTTCGAGTTGTAAGTCTTTTGCTTCTAGTACTGTAGACCAGGGTAGTGAAGTACCCTTTATCTACCCCTTTGTCACCTTCGTCACAGTCTGAAGTAAAACCCCCCGAGGTTTTAGTGACGTCTACCACTGACGTCGGTACTTTAATTTTCTGCGAATGAGGAACCTTCTTTTCAATACTGGTTGGATCTATCGTATAACNGATTCCAGGCAGATCAGTTCCGATACCAAAAAGGACACCAGTACATACCTACACTCTCAACTTGACACTTCTTCCGACTCGCGGCTTCTTAACTACGAAGACTTGACACCACAACCTCTTCTGAGAACTCTCAGGGAACCTGACGTTCCTCTAGGTCGGTCAGGTAAGACTTCCTCTAGTCGGGACCCTAAAGAAACCTTCCTTACTACGATTTCGACTTCTCAACTGAGTAACCTTTTCTGAGACTACGACCCTCCCTAACTCCCGTCCTCCTCTTCCCCCGTTGTCTCCTACCCTACCGACCTACCGTAGTGACTGAGTTACCTGCGTTCAGACTCACTTGAGGCCCTCAACCAATACCTGTCCCTCCGGACCGCACGACGCTAAGTACCCCAACGTCAGTCTGTGCTGACTCGTTGACTTGACTTGACTTCACTTTTACAATCGGTAAGTCAGTACGGACAGAGAAAATCTGGGGTGCCTGACTTCGGACGGTCCGAGAAGAGAGGAACCTTAAGAGGTCCGTTCTTAGACCTCACGCAACGGTAAGGGAAGAGGTCCCCTAGAAGGCCTGGGTCCTTAGTTTGTACAAAGAAGACGTAACGTCCGTCTAAGAAATGGTAGACTCGGTAGTTCCTTCGGGGGGTAATTTGGATTTTGTCGTAGTATACATAAAACGGGACTTTTGTAGACAAGTCGTGAATAATTCGGGAATTTTGTAAATCCGATTTCTATACATAACAGAGTAGAGAAAACGAAAATAACTCCATATTGACTGTTTCTTTCAACATTCTATAAATTTGACATGTACACTATTAAAGTATATTTATATATAACACTTTCCTAAGGGAGTCATCTTAATTAACTGTATACTTAAACAACCAGTAAACATACAGAAGAAACCTTGTTACAGATAAGACCAAGAAACGGGTAAAAAATTAACCTAATGAATCCCAACAAACGATAATTCAACATATTTAAGAAGTACACAATTGGAAAACAGTCTGTATGTCAAACGTTTATAAAAGAGGGTAAGCCATCAAACGGAAAGGACAATAACTACTAAAGGAAATGAGTCGTCTTCGAGAAATTAAATTACACCAGGATGCATAAATAAAAACGAAAACGACGGAAGCGAAAACCACAGTTTAGGTCTTTTTTGGTGGCGGTTCTGGTTTTAGTTCCTTCAATGGGGTATACGAAAGTAGATCCAAAATGTCAAAGTCCAGAATGTAAGTTCAAAAGTTAGGGGAAACTCAATTAAAAACGTATAGAGTAAAAACTCTATCACCAGATCAAAGTAAGAAAACGTACACCGACAGGTCAAAAGGATTATGGTAAATAACTTCTCTGATAAGAAAAAAATAACATATAAGAAACGAGGAGGTAACTTTTGACTAACTAGTATATACGTACTCACTAAAGACTTAAGAGATAATAAAAGACCCGAAGGGACCACCGAGTCACCATTTCTTAGGTCGACTTTTACGTTATCTACACCCTTCTAGAGGACCTCTTCCTTTACTGTTGGGGGAGGTCATAAGAACGGACCCTTTAGGGAACCTGTCTCCTCGGATCTCCTGACATCAGGTACCACAACGTCCTCTCAGTATGTGCTGAATCACTGATTTACTCTTTAAGAAAAGGTAACTAGATACCCGGTTAAAAATGCGGTTATGGTGTGAAATACCCGAAGGGTCCATCGTGATTATCATTTCTTAGTTGGACGGTTACATCCTCTTCGTTTTCTGCACCCAAGCTAGGGACCCAGTCCTTCTAGGGAACGTCATCCTTTACCGTTGGGTGAGGTCATAAGAACAGACCTTTTAAGGTACCTGTCTCCTTGGACCACCCAATGTCAGGTACCCCAGCTTTTCTCAGTCTATACTGACTTCACTGAATCGTACGTACGTATTCTTTATGTACGTACATAACATTATATCGAACTTTAGTCTTGTGTATACTACGGGAGTCGAACCAATAAGTGGTTCAGACGAAACCAATAAAAGTCAGAAAACACCAAAGTATATTTAAGATCTTAAGGTAAAAGATAAAGACATTTTTTTTTTTTTTCGTAGTCTTAAAACTATCCCTAACGTAACTTGAATATCTAAGGAAGTCAAGTCAAGTCAGGACAGACTGAGAAACTCTGGGGTACCTGACGTCGTGCGGTCCGAAGGACAGGTAGTGGTTGAGGGTCTTGAACGAGTCTGAGTACGGGTAGTTCAACCACTACGGTAGGTTGGTACAGTAGAAAACAGTAGGGGAAAAGGAGGACGGAAGTTAGAAAGGGTCGTAGTCCCAGAAAAAGTTACTCAGTAAAGAAGTGTAGTCGACCAGTTTCATAACCTCAAAGTCGAAGTCGTAGTCAAGAAGGTTACTCATAACTCCTGACTAAAGGAAATCCTACCTACCAGGAACGACAGGTTCTCTGAGAGTTTTCAGAAGAGATTGTGGTGTCAAGGCTTCATAGTCAAGAAATCGTGAGTCGAAAGAAATACCAGGTTGATAGTGTAGGCACGTACTGATGACCTTTTTGGTATCGAAACTGATCTACCTGGCAACAACCGTTTCATTACAGAGATTAAAATTATATGACATATCCAATCAGTATCGAAAAGAAGGTTCCTCATTCGCAGAAACTTAAAGTATCGACGTCAGTGGTGGACGTCACTAAAACCTCGGGGGGTTTTATTTCAGACAGTGATAAAGATAACAAAGGGGTAGATAAACGGTACTCCACTACCCTGGTCTACGGTGTTAGAATCAAAAGACTTACAACTCGAAATTCGGTTGAAAAAGTGAGAGGAGAAAGTGAAAGTAGTTCTCCGAGAAATCAAGAAGAAGTGAAAGACGGCATTCCCACCACAGTAGACGTATAGATTCTAATAAATCTAAAGAGGGTCGTTAGAACTAAGATCGAACACGAAGAAGGTCGGGTCACAAAGAGTACTACATGAGACGTATATTCAATTTATTCGTCCCACTGTCATATGTCGGAACTACATGAGGAAATGGTTAAACCTTGGTCAGACAACAAGGTACAGGTCAAGATTGATAACGAAGAACTGGACTTGTGTCTAAAGAGTTCTCCGTCCAGTCCACCAGACCATAAGGGTAAAGAACTTCTTAAAAGGTATCAAGAAACACTAGGGATGTCGGTTTCCGAAATCGCATCAGTTATTTCGTCTTTAATTACAAAAAGACCTTGAGAGAACGAAAAAACTACTCGGTTACCTACAACCGTTAAACTAGAGACCAAGGAGATCTAACGAATCCATCATACCCATAAAATTGTTATAATTAAGAGGTAAGGTACTCGTGTCTTATCGAAAGGTTAATAAACGTAGAAGAAATGAAACAAAGTAGTTACTGAAAATCAAAAGTCCTAGTACATAAAAGAGTAGATTAGAAATATTCTTGGAACTCGTTACCCATAATAAGAATCTCGGAGTACAAAAACTAACTCCGAGTCTTTTCCATATATTGACCAAGATTCATGTGTCGTTCTTTTAACCTTCTTAGATCAGAACTTAGGTCTATTAGCCTCACGCGTGTTTTGACCATACATCCTCTCGAGGTGCTTGGTGATACCCCAGTCTTTTCCCAATTACGGTAAGGTGCACACAGAACCGTAGGTTTACAGATCCAGTCGAAAGGAGTTTGTAGTGAATAGGTAGGTGGATGAATAGACACAAACGGCATAGGAGTTCATTCGATCTGTCGGAATCACTATGACCGTCAGCCGTATTCATAGAGTTCTACCGTAAATGAACCAAGATTCATTGGTATAAACGTTTTAATTCCAAACCTACACGATCGATATATAAATTTCTTTTTTCCACTTGTCTTAATAAAAAATTTTTAAATTTCGAATGAGTAGTTTTTGACAGAATGGATTTTTAGGACAACTTACAATAAGAAGGTGAAACCCTTCGAAGTTTGAACAATTATCATTCGGGAGCTATTTATAGACAATTTAACGTAATTTAGGTAAAAATTAAAGGTTTCCTTATTAAACCCAGGTTTAAACCCTCAAGCCAACGGATGAACTTCAGTATGAGAGAGGGAAGTGTCTGAGGTGTCCTCTCTTTCGTCGTCTACCTTTCTTCGTCAGTCTACGATTCTGCTACCTACCTGTCCAGATCGTTTTTAAGATGGATCTCACGTGTGTCGTAGTGTCAATTCTACGCCCGGTCCTCTACCCGTACGAGATCTCAATGACCTCCTTTGTGTGAGGTCACTGTTTCGGTCGATTTCCACTCGTAACGGGTGCACTCGTCCACCTCTCCTTCCGATTCACATAGGACTTCGTCACTGTAAGGTCTTCTCTGGGTGTTCCCCTCTCACTTTGTACTTCTCCACTAAGTCACTTCGACCTTCCACACCTTTACGGATAGGACTCACTAGTTAGGGGACGGAGGTCCAAAGACGATTCAAGTGTTCTTCTTCCTTGAGAATCTAAATGTAGTCTAGGAGAGTACTTTGAAATCCTACACTCCGTATAAAGGAACGAATGTACTTGGTTCATTTTTCTATGGAACTCGGACGTTGGGTCTTGCACCTACTGTTTCAGAATCAATAGAAATATTTTGAACCCCAACTTCTTTAGGAGCTCCGTAACATCTATCTATACACTTTACTTACTTTACACTGGAATAACCTCTTAACCAACGGTTCGAGTCTTACTGTTTAGTCAATTCTTCAAGGGACTATAATTTCTGATTCTAAATAAAGGGAGACCTAAACGGTGTGCGTCGGGACTTTATTTGGTTCTCACCTTTCGTGGTTTCTGTACTCCCGTAAAATTCACCTATTTTCTTCTTTTTCTTTCTTTTCTTTAAAATAAACTCAAACTAAACAAGTTTAACTCTTTTCATTGAACGAATGTATCGGTCTGAATCCTCCGGTCGAACCAAGTAAAGGATGAGTTGTTGTCTAAATTATTGAATAGAACTGATCAATAAGTTGATAAGGTTTGGAGTTAAATGAATACACTTTTTACTCATGTTTTTATTGTAGTTTAAAGTGTCTCGATACCGCTTCGAATTTACCTTCCTACTCAAGAATCGTCTCTCAGATGTTTATCATTGGTAGGTAATCTACCGTACTAAAACAACGATGGAACGTACTCTTGTAAACCCAGGTGTAAGAAACAGTTCTGAGGTTTCTTTGGATGATACGTTTAGTGTCACCAATAATGTCCTTGACTCGAGATATTGAAATAGTCAATCGTCACACAAGAGTCTACGGAAAACCTTGTAAACACTTTTAGTACTCCTTAATTACTGTCGTTTCTACTATTCTTTCAAAGGAGTCACAACGAGAAATAAACAAAACGTCAAGTTTCGAGAATAGATCTCCCCAAAGTCTATTTAGTCCTCTGAACGTTTCCCATGCTAGGAAGGTGAAATGTCTACTATACTCAAACAGTTTCGTGTCAATTTCCCCATTTCAGATCTTTCGACTTTCAAGATTTACTGAATGACTTTCAGTCACAGTCATTTACCATTTCTACCTCCACTTTCCCTTTACTTTTTGTGTATAGTAAAGGATATTCCAGTGGATTGTTAACACTCAAGGTATAAAGTCCACCCCACTAACTTGGGGTCTCTTGGGTTCGTTCACAGGTCAGAGTTCTCAGAGAGACTAACCCAAGTTTAGGGTGGAGTATCCTCCCTAACAATAATTGAGACACTGGAACCCGTCCATTAAATTTAAGTAGGAGTTTGACCTCTAATTGAGTGAGAGAGGTAAGTATTCAACAACCTTCCTAATTTACTTCATAAAGTATGTTTTGAGATCCTGTCGTGGACTGTGCGCCGTTCCCGAACTATTTGTAGCGGATGGTCATAATCACGACGCACACACGCACGAGTCAACGTCGACTAAGAAACGATTGGGAACCCGACATCGGGTGGTCTGAGGAGACAGGTATCGTAAAGGGTCTGTTCTTATGACCTCACCCCACGACAAAGGATGAGGTCCCCTAGAAGGACTGGGTTCCTAATTTGAGCTCAAAGAACTCAGAGGACGTAACCGTCCAGCCAAGAAATGGTGATCGCGGTGGACCCTTCGGGTCGTAGTGGTTATCATAGACCTTAGAACAATCTTTTAATTTCTCCATTTCAAAATCGGGGTTTGTTCTAGATGTCTTACTCTTTAAGACCCCAACCCGGTTCGGTACATTCATGGTTCCACTCGAGAGAGAGAGAGAGAGAGAGGTCTGTACGGAAAGACATGTTTCCGAACTAAATATCCACCTCTTAAATAGGTTAAATTAAAGTATACTAGCTTATGAACGGGTCTAAGTGCTGTTAACCACAAAACAAAGATCGAATAGATTGTACAGCCCGAATATGAGGTAGTGTAGTTATTCTGGAAACTTCCTCTTTTCATTTATAGACTGTCTATGAGTAATTACAAAAGGATTAAAGGAGAGATGGACCGTAACGAAGGGTCGTCTTATCAAAATTACTGAGATCGATCAGAAGAAAACTCCTTCCACCTCTTCCTGTGGATAATAAGGTGATTTTTACGAGAGACTTGAATCCTCTTTCTCGAATGGATTTCAATTCATGTGTCTTCTCCATACAGAGTAGTTAATCTTTCATGGTATGTTGTTACGAAAAATGACGGTTATTGTTTTATTCCCGTACCACTGATCTTCGAATTTCACTTGTCCCCCTTGTGTCTCTAGGACGGCAGACTGTGAAAACTTTCTAGAGGTTTCCTCTTCAGTAGAGTCTTAAATTCTGTCTAGACTACAATTCAGGTAGAGATAGGGGGTTTTCGACACACCGAAACTCGTTCAATTGACAGGGTAGACGAGAGGGCATAGGGATTTACGTCTTTCTCTCTACGAATATAATCGACAGTTGATCATGGTCTGAACCTTACTTGTTTACTTGTCTATTTCAATATGCATATTGTCTTTGCCACTTTGCGGTAGTTCAACGTCCTAAAAGAATAGACAAGATCCTTTATTCTATCACTCTTTCCAAACATTCATCCCCTTTCTTATACCCTAAACCAGATCTACTCAGGTGGAAGATTACTTGACACTATTGTATATCTCCAGTATGTGGATGGAGAGTCGGCATTCAAAGCAGTATAATGTCGTATATAATACACCTCAATAATACTGAAATAGACCACCAGATCTCAACATATTCCGGGTCTGACCCAAGAACTATTTCTAGTCAATAATCACTCTACCCAGTTTAGTTGTACGTCTATTCCTTCTGTCTTACCTTTTGATTATGACACTAGATTAAACATTCTTGGAGTAGGAGGATTGTGGTACTTGCCTACAGAGTGAGACCTCCTTTTGTACTTGAGGTCCTACATTTCTCATTGTGACATAGGATTATGAATAAAAAAAATAAAAAATTAAAAAAATTTAAAAAAATTAAAATTTTAGAAATTATAGGATTATGAATTTTTACAAGAGGATTACCACACGCGTCCATTACAAAGTCAAATTTTCGATAGTAGAAGGGTCCTTTTCTCGATTCTTTATACTTCTTCTCAGGTTCTGTGTCTAGAATCGCTGTAATAAACTCACTGGAACCTGTTCAAGAAATTTCGAGAAACTCCAAAGGGGAGAAAATTTACCAACGAGGTACGGAGTTTTCAATAAACGTGTCTAGTGTCTCTGTACAAAAATATTCGTGATTTATATTACCACGTTTACGTTTACAGTGACTCGACGACATCCCCAATACCACTAGCGACCACAAAACCGACGGTGGAATTCTTAAGACATTTTCTTTTTGTCCTGTTTTAGGGTCGATACAAATATTTAATAAGTTCCTTGGTATCGACTAGAGACGTCCAATAACGTGATTCCTTGTATTTAGGAAACCCATATTTTGTCTAATTCATCTTTTTATTTATTTATTTTCAGTGTCGTACGAAAAAATTTACTGATTTTGTCCGGATGGCGGATGACCTTTTACATATGCTTCTTAGTGTTCTTTAACACAATTCCCTAATCACAGTAGAGTAATTATGACGGACTACACATGAAAATTAAATGTTCGGGTAATAAAAAGAAAGTCGACCTCTTATAACAATAGTAATAAAACACTAACATTAATAAATGAATGAAACCGGAAAGTACAGTAAACACAAGATGCCACTTCAAGTAGAACCGAACCTTGTCGATACTCACGAGGTCAAGAGGAAAGGAAGGTCTGTTTGACATAAGGTTCTATGGAGATCTCAACCTGGTATTTCTTCCGACTCACGGTTTCTTAACCTCGAAAACTTAACACCACGACCTTTTCTGAGAACTTTCAGGGAACCTGACGTTCCTCTAGTTTGGTCAGTTAGGATTTCCTTTGGTTGGGACTTATAAGTGTCCTTCCTGACGACGACTTCGACTTCGAGGTTATGAAACCTGTGGACTATACTTCTCGGTTGAGTAACCTTTTCTGGGACTACGATCCTTTCTAACTTCCGTTTTCCTTTTCCCCCGTTGTCTCCTACTCTACCAATTTATTGTAGTGGCTGAGTCACCCGTACTTAGACTCGTTTGAGGTCCTCTATCACTTCCTCTCTTCTCGGTCCACCCGATGTCGGGCACCTTAGCGTTTGTCACTGATTTGTTGTTGCGGTTTCCACGGGGAACCAAGAAATGCGTTTGACAAGGGGTAGCCCAGGGGGACATCAGGAACTCACAGAAGTCTGCACAGACTTGCATTTCAAATAGTGATCACTTGATACCCGACGGTTCAACCTTGAGACGGTCTGTGTACTGTCAAAGACAGACTCACTACTTTGAAAGAAGTCTGCACAGATAACAAAGGTATAAAGACTAAGAACTTTCCGGACTTCCTACTCGATAACGTGGAAATGGTGTGACATTGAGTATGTCCCGAGGCTCACTGAAACCGTTTTTCATTGTGCATGGACAGAACGAAGACACTTTACAAAGAAACCTTTGACGGTAGGAGGTTACATTTGAGAAGTAAGTGATTTAAGTAGTCCTGAGTTTATTCGAGTCAAAACTCCACAGAATCGATGTCGGAAAATATTTCCCCCTTTTGGTCTTAACCCTCTAAACCCTAATATTATCACAACTAAATATTACAGACTCAGTTAGATATATTATAATTATAATTGTTATTATGTTTTGACTATAGTTATAGTCAAGAGTCTGTCATTTATAGATATAAGATCTACAAAACGATGTCATAGTGTAAATTAGAAATAATGTAAAAGTACTTCATCGTTATTACTAGGAGTGCATTACTTTTTCCTTAGACTTACTGACCTTTCCAATTTACCGAACAGTGTCCATTGTATTGAATTTTTCACCGTCCTTTCAGAGATAAAGAACGATTTGTGACAATGAAGTCTAGTGACATGACAACCATTTTACGACTGTTTGCACAAGGGTCTAAAACCACTTTAGTATGAGTAAAGTAGTAATTCAGAATTAAGATTCTATAAATGAGTAACGTCGCTTGAGATTGAGACCGACATTCACACTTCTAGATTTTTAGTCTAGGGTTCATACTTCCCCTTTTATTTTCTGTCTTCTAACCTTTTGTCTTACGACTTTTCTTTTGACTCTTCAAGTCAACTTACGTACTTCTCCAATTAAGTTCCTTACTCTTTAAGAGATCGAGTCTATGACTTACTCACTTACAAGTGGTGAGGCGAGTTGTGTCCTTGGGCTTGAACCTCGTCAGTCAACTACTTCGACGTTAGATACGAGTGTTCGTGACGGAGACAATCGTGTCGAGTCCTTAACCAACAGGCTACTCGAACGTCAACAGAGGTGAAAAATTCCATGGAGAAGGGAGAGTCCAGGTCCTTCGTTATATTGTTTCTTGGAATCCTCAGATCTTCCGGTCGAGTAGAGAGGCACCAACCGTCTTAGTCAAGTATGGGTGATTCAGATTAACAGGAACAATTGAGAAATAAAAACTAAGTCTCCTTCGATGGAAAGAAGGTAAAGTGGTCCTACCTAAATCAAGGATTCTAAGAGTGTAGAAAAGTGAAGTTGTCATCTTCCCTGTGAAAGATCTTACAGAATAAAAAGAGAGAGTGTCTCCTTTGGGTTGGTTCGTCTTATTTCACTTTTTGGAGTAGTGTCTTATTTATAAAGAGTAGAGACCTTTACCCCGACCGAGTCTTTTGAAGGCCCACTTTAGAATCAACTCTTAAGAAAGTCGATCCATCTTACATCTCCTCGAAAATCTGGAGAGGACCCACTAGGGGTTCCCTTTCTGATTCAGGTTTCAAATACACAAAGACCCCATGGTATATATAAGAAATATATTTAAAAGGTTCATATTCTTTTTTTTACAAGAAGTCGTTAAATCCCTCCTTTTCTGTTCCAAAGACATGTTTTGTCAGATTCAATTAAATCTGTGTCTTACATGAAGATAGCGTATACTCGAAAATATTCAAATTCATATTCTATAAGAAGTCGGGATAAAATTAATAAACACTGAAAGTTAGTGAACCGAGTCGAGGGTCATTTAACAACATCGAACCTTTCAGGAATTACAGAGGTTATCACACCTTTCGTCAGTCCTGGGTTTCGTCTTATGACGTGTAGAAAGAGGAGCTACTCGAGTGTCTTCTCACCTTCGTCATCTTTATGTCTATTTCCATTTCAGCTCGCACTTTACGTTCCTACTAATATATACGAGTCTGGCATTTACCTTAGGTCTCATCACCATAGCTTAGTCTACCTTCAACCCTCACCCTCCCTAGTCCCTTAGGAGAGACCTTGTCCACTACGGACTCGACGTAAAATTTTATTCATACTTTCAATTAGACTACTTCTCTCGTTCCCGTTTCCCTCCCATCAGGTGTCTCCTCGTCTAGTTTCGTTGTTCGTATCAAACGGACTCCTTACATACAACGATAATCTTAGTACTACCAACCACTACAACAGTGGAAGTAGGAGTAGAAGAGTAAACCAGGTCGTGTCCATGTATGAAAGAATCTCTCTTGTCTAAAATTAGTTATGATGTTAAACATTAGTTACGTGATTTTAATTTTCCGTTTTGACCTTTTTATGGACGTGACGATTATACTCTCTTGAAAGTGTTTAATCATTCTTTTCCACTTTTAAGATGGTCGCTGTCAATGTAAACTTAAGATGGCAACGGAAAAGGATAAATTAGAAGGTATCTAATTGAAGAAAGAAACAAGGTGTCGAAAGTAGAATAATTTTTATTAGTACTGACGGAGTACTTTAAGACTCTCATTAAGTCACTTTATTATATACACTTCATGGACTGTATATCTTCCCCAAATTTTTCCATGTTTGGGTTACACGGCGACACGCATGTGTCTCCATTCATGTTTATTTGAACTTTTAAATTAAATTTGAGACATAAACTCTTTCGGGTTGTATGAGAACTCTAAGACGGGTTATAGATTAGAAGTTCACGAAAAGAGGAGTGTAGAGAAGAGTAAGAGGAAGTGACTAAGAGTCTCAGTTAGTATTCCTTGAGGACCAAAGAGGTTGAGTGGTCCTGGAGAGAGGGAGACCGAAAGTATGACCACTATCAGGACCGAACCTTACTAGTTGGAGGTAAGGGGTCCTACGGTCCTAACCTACTCTAAGGAGACAGACCCCCGTGGTGTTCGGATATATGGGATAGTGTAAATGGTCTGACAAACCACTAACAGACTAACAACCGTATGATGAAACTTGATTACTAAGTTGCTATTGTTTTATTTCCCGGAAAAACGAATGGTAATGACATACATCCCCGAAGGGACTATCGAGTAAACCATTTCTTAGACGGACGTTACGTCCACTGGGGTCAACCTAAGGACCCAACCCTTTTAGACGCCCTCTTCCCTATCCGATGGGTGAGGTCATAAGACCGGACCTCTTAAGGTACCTGACGTATCAGGTACCCCAGTGTTTCTCAGTCTGTGTTGACGCACTGAAAGTGAAAGTGACATGGATCTTGTGTAGTACTGCAGACCGTTTATAATCCAAGAGTTGTTTATAAACACATTATTCATTAATTTTCTTGAGAACCAGTTCAGGAATAAAAATCTTATTACCATTTTAAAGACGAGTTACATAGATAAATCCATTTAAGTAGTATTTATGGATCAGTTCGGTGAATAGAGTTCTAATATATCAATAAAATTATCGGTAAGAGTCTGAGAGGTCATTTAAACACTAAAGAACTCAATGGACGGTCACAAAGATATTACCGTCCTCAACTACGAACTAAAAGAAAATAAAAAACTTTATTAAAGATTCGTGGTACATTCAAGAGAATTAAAAAAAAAAAAACGAAAATGTTTAGAAGATGTACAATAGTTACGAATGTAACTTTACAAGGAAATTTACCAAATTGGACAAAATTCCGTACGGGAAGTCAAGTCAAGTCAAGTCAACGAGTCAGTACAGGCTGAGAAACGTTGGGGTAATCAACGTCGTGTGGTCCGGAGGGACAGGTAGTGGTTGAGGACCTCAAGTGAGTCTAAGTGCAGGTAGCTCAGTCACTACGGTAGGTCGGTAGAGTAGGAGACAGCAGGGGACGTGGGTTAGGGAGGGTCGTAGTCTTAGAAAAGGTTACTCAGTTGAGAAATGTGACAGAACAGAACTCTTTAGTAGGTCCTATTAAAAGTATCTCTATGATAATTATTTTTAGTTGAAAATATCATGACACTCCGAGTTGAGATTTATGATAATTTGTATTGGAATCTGCAGGTACACAACAACAACCCATATATAGAAGGGAAGATATCGACAACGAAAGGGAGAATGTTCGTAGTAAGAGAAAACGTAAAATCACTTCGACGAGCAGACAAGGTGTAGAGTGTCTACGACACAGGACGACGGTCAGGGGGTGATGCACCGGACGTCACCTCTAAAATTAAGATGACGACGATGACTCAACCACCAAGGAGACGTTGGGAAGAAATACAAAAAACCTAGAGAACAAAAGAGTCTGACGACATAAACTTAGAGTCGATAAAGAGACGAATTCGGATAGATGAGATAAAATCTCTAGTAATAAAGAACCTAAGATAACTTTGTAAATCAAAAGACTGTACAAGGAGGTTAAGGACAAATTTTTATACGTATGCACACTTCGAGAGGACTCGCAAGTTCTATAAAAAAGGGTGAACAAGACGTCATCCAAAGTACGAACAAAAGGTGAAATAAGTGAAAGTTTACACTGCTCCAAATAGACATGACACAAGAATACGCCATACAGATGTGCGATTCACAAACGGTCGGGATCAAACGTCCGCGACAAGTGACCCCACTACAAATTTATGGTAAGAGTTTCTGATTTACTTTTAAAACGTCGAGTTTTAAGAAGTCATCCAGACGAACTGTCTCTAACGTCGAAAAGGGATGTGGGTAATAGACCAAGTAACAAAAGTCTTGGTTACCTGATGTCACCCCTTTTCTTCTCTTAGTTTTTTATTAGACGATTGTTCAGAAAAAGATAGGTGTGGGAACTTAGTAATGTACTTCACGAATTAATAGTTTATAGTATGTAGTGACGGTTGACAGAAAAAGAAAAAGAAAAACTTGGTATACAAAAAAATTACCCACTCCCTTACCAATATCAGGTTCTTGTTTCGTTAGAACTCAGGTAGTGATAGAGGATCCGAGAGACGACCCGTATATCTTTGGTACTACTTGTGTTATCTGTATTACAAACAGGAGGAGCTCTAGTATTAAATGAAATGAATTTTTTTTAGTCTACCATTTCTTAGACGGACGTTATGTCCTCTGGGTCCAAACTAGGTACCCAGACCTTCTAGGGGACCTCTTCCTTTGTCTTTACCGTTGGGTGAGGTCGTGAGAACGGACCCCTTAGGGTACCTGCTCCTCGGACTGCCCGATGTCAAGTACCCCATCGTTTCTGACTGTACTGACTCGTATGTGTGTATGATGGATTTGTTAAATCTATAATTTGTCCATGTTTACACCATACGAGGTGTATACGATCCCTCTCGATTGACGTCTGTTTCTTCTTATTTTACCTTTCCTACCTTTACCCTGAAAGTGCCATTAACGAAAATTGTCTTGTAGGGTGTGATTTCTCTCAATAACCGGGTAAAGGATAGCCAAATTTGAAATATAAAGTCTTGATGTCTGGTATTTGATCTCTTAAAAGATGACAAAAAAAGTCTTATTATTTAAACTACACAAAGGTGACCAATACATCCCTGAGTAACTTTCAATAAAAAAAGACAACAAAACTAAAGACTATGAAGTCATTTTCACTAAAACTAGGGTCATTTAAAATTGTCTAAATTTTAAACTCCGACAATGGGTCAAAATAGAAAAAAAAAAAATTACATAAAAGTATCTAAAAAAAACACCATTCAACCTTTCTTTGACGTAGTTCCCGACAATCTTAGGAAAAAAAAATTAACTTCACTCTTCAGTATAAATTCTATACAAATACTCCATTTAAAATATCCCTAACCACTGTCTAATTTGACTCTTTACCTCCTTCTATAAATCGTTCTAAGAAATCCAAAATCGTTTATCTATATGCCCACATTCGAAATCCTCCTACGGACTCGATCTTTATTCATAAACTCTCAATACAACATCGGTCAACATAGACTTTGGACTTTTAGTCTTTCTCTTCTGGTGTTTCGTCAATAAAAGGAGTGTGTCAGAACTTTATAGGGTCTTCTATTGAGTCTGTGTTTAACGTTGAATTTTACTATTACTACTGTTATTATTTTTGATACTGTCATGACAAGGACATGGATGGTTCCAATAGAGAACGGAATATGCAAAAAGGAATTGGTGTTTGGAACGAGTTTTCTTCAGAGTAAGTGGAAGTCAAGATTATACGAAATGAGTAAAGTGTTGTTCAGTCAAAGGGTTATACTGTTTTCCGTCCCACCAATTACTCATCCAGTGTCCCGTCCGAAGGGACCATCGAGTCTCCAATTTCGCAGACGGAGGTTACGCCCTCTGGACCCAAGCTAGGGACCCAACCCTTCTGAGGGACCTCTTCCTTTACCGTTGGGTGAGGTCATAAGTACGGACCTCTGAGGGTACCTGCCTTCTCGGACCCTCCGATGTCAGGTGCCCCAGTGTTTCTCAGCCTGTGCTGACTCGCTCAAGTGAATGTGAAATGAATGTGTCACGTCGTCTCTCACACCATATATCACTTCTCGAGACCCTAAAGGTAGACGAAAAGTGGCGGAAGGAGTGAAAATGAATAAGTCTTAGGGTAGAAAAGGGTAGAAATAATCATACTCATAGATAAATGATCAGAGAGTATGAGAACGAAGTGAGGAAAGATTAGGTGAGAGGTGAGGGGACTATCTAAATAAACGAACAAAAAGGATTTCGTGTTACTTCTCGAGTGTCGAATCAAGAATGGAATTGTTGGTCCCTTTTAGTGTTGGAAGGGGTCTCCGAGGGAGTTATTTTACCATTTTTTAACTAAAGGAACGGAACGTAGGAAGTATAATCTTTATCATTTCCTCTACTTTAAACCCGTACATTTGAGATTTACTGTGTGTACACTATCATACAATATGATCAATCGCCTTGTGTTTGTCACGTTCTTTTGTGGAGACTGTAGAATTGTCGAATAGATTTATTCTAAATAAAAAGGGAGAACGTCATTAGGTTCCCCATCAGAGATGTCACTATACCCAGGTCCGAAGAAGGACGAGTCGGAAGGGGTACCGGAGGATTAAGAAGTAACAATAACGACAACAAGTCAGAGGTCAAGTCAAGTCGAGTCAGTGAATCAGTACAGGTTGAGAAACGTTGGGGTACTTGGCGTCGTACGGCCCGGAGGGACAGGTAGTGGTTGAGGGTCTCAGGTGGGTTTGGGTAGTTCAGCACAAGTCGAGACACTAGGATACTTGATGTCGTACGGTCCGGAGAGACAGGGAGTGGTAGACAGTCTCGAACGGGTTCAAGTACAGGTGACTTAGCCACTACGGTAGGACGGTAGAGTAGGAGACAGAGGGAGAAGAAGACGAACGTCAGAAAGGGTTGTAGTTCCAGAAAAGTTTACTCAACGCAACGATAGGTTCCCTGAGAGCTCTCAGAAGGGGTCGTGGTGTCAAACTTCCGTAGTCAAGAAACCACGAGACGGAAGCAATGTCAGAGAGAGTGTAGGTATGTACTGATGACCTTTCTGGCATCGAAACTGATCTACCCGAAACAGTCGTTTCACTACAGAAACGAAAAATTATGTGACAGATCCAAACAGTATCAACGAAGTAAGAAGTAGAAGACGGTCGTTTATTCTTCGCCCTTCCTCGACCTTCTTAGTGAATATCCTCCGAAAATTCCTGACTCTAACCTCGAGTACTGATACTGAAATTAGAGTAGGTCAACCGATCTTGAGTCTACCGATCAGTGTACCAGGACGGATTCACCTCTGAACCCTTAAAGTGGGTAGACAAATGTAGTCTACTCTTTCCTTACTTGAACCCACTTGTGTGTCGTTAGATGTGGTAAAATCCAATAAGGATACAGATAATCCATTTCGTCCCTCCCATGGTCACATTATTTAGAGACAGAATTACCTTTAGTGAGTACTCCTGCTTAGTTTGTATGTTTACTGGTCGATTCTAAATTCTATGTCATTTACTAGTTAAAATCCAAGTTTCATGGTTCCTGTAACTGATGTAGTCTTGAGGCATTTTCGAATGATTCACGGTGTCGGAAAAAAGACGTGAATAAATAGGCATATGGTAGACATATAAATGTCTTCTCTTTGTAAGTCCAAGGAATTTAGTTTAATCAGTGGTTTTAAGTCTATTGACATATATTACCCTCTAGAAGTGACGAGGACCTACCTTCTTCCTACTGAAACACCGTCTAATCGTCCTTCTTACAGACTGTCTTCGTCGTAGACTTTTTGTAAGACTTCGTCTTCCTAACTATGTTACATCGAAAGTGTAGTGACTGTCTTACTCGCAGACTTTTTTTGTTTAGTTTTACACAATGAAAGGACGAATTTTTGGTGACTACCATCTTGAAAAGACCACCAGGTCATCGATTTTGAGGTGTTAGGGCTCCGTCCCTCGGACCCAAGTCAGGGACCAATTCCTTAATCTAGGGCGTGTACTGTTGATTCTCAAGGGTATAGTGTAGTTTTTCTAAGACTACGATGTTGATTCTGGACTACGTCGGCTTATTTTATTTATTTTAATTTTGTTTTTTGTTGGAGGGACGGGGGGAGGGTTTTTTCTTGGTCGAAGGTAGTGTGACTCTTATTTTTAGTTTGAAGAGGAACGCGACTAAACGTTTCGGACCACAATGGACCGAACACTGGTAGAGATCCTAGAGTAGACATGGTGGAAGGGGGAACAGTGGAGGTAAGGTATGTAAGGGGACAACACGGTCCTAATGACATCCCAGAAACATTGTCGATAAGGGAAACGAACCTTACGAGAACGAGAACGAGAAGTACACAGAGTCTCTCCGAAAAAGACTGGGGGGTAATATGAGACAATTGAGTGGAATGAGATTAGGAGAAGGGTTGTAAATAGAAATAGAATAGAGAGAAACCCGAAGGGTCCACCGAGGCACCATTTCTTAGGTGGGCGGTTACGTCCTTTGTCTTCTCTGTGTCAAATCTAGGGACCCAGCCCTTCTGACGGACCTCCTCCTTTACCGTTAGGTGAGGTCGTAAGAACGGGTCTCTTAGGGTGCCTGTCTCCTTGGACTGCCCGATGTCAGGTGCCCCGGCGTCTCAGCTGTCTGACTTTACCGGATCGTTTGGTGAGAGAGAGAGGGGGAGGAAGGGGCGGGGGAGGGTAAAGGGGGAGAGGAAGGAAGGAAGAAAGGAAGAAGGAAGATGGGAGGTGGAAGTCTTTCATTTGGGGAACTTTTGTATTTGAAAAGGACGGAACAAGTGGCGGAATTGGTGTCTCATACTCGAGTCTTTAATGAACGACTTATTTACTCAGGACATAACTGTCCAATTCTTCATCCCCCTCATTTCTATAATCTCTGACTCCCGTAGTATCGAAGTTCTCGGTTCCGTTCACTATACAGTCGTATTCCCCACTACACGAAAGTCTGGATGGTAAAAAGAGACCTTAGACTTATACAGTATAAAGGGTAAAATGTTCTGGGTCCCACGGAGAACCACCTTATAACACACGTCAAGACCATGAACAAGAAAGTCTTTCTGAATTGCTACGAACCCTACGAGGGGGCCTCCCGTTCCCGGTCGTCTCCTACGACATGTCAAAGTCTGATCTTTATAGTCCTGACAAAACAGGACTTTATAATCCAACTCTTCTTCATCCGTGTCTTAGACCTCCCTAAACCTCTCTTATTTGTCTCAAAATAAGTCGTTTCGGGGTTTAGGGAGAAAGTCCGAGGAGAACTTCGAATTTTCTTTCGTGTATGCACACGAGTCAGTGGTTCAGCACAGTCTGAAGAGCGTCGGTGTGCCTGACATCGGGTGGCTCAAGGGGACTGGTACCCTAAAAGGTCCTTTGCCCAACGCTAAAGGAAGAGGTCCCCTAGAAGGACTGGGTCCCTAACTTGGGTGTAGAGAACGTAGAGGACGTGACCGCCAATCTAAAAAAAGGTGGTGATCGCGGTGGATTCTGCTTATTTTAGTATAATGGAAGGTGAAGGTGACTACACCGTGAAACACAAATGTTTTACGAAAAAATAAAGCGAAAGAGTTTATTAGGTGGGCGGTAGACATACTACTTATGTTAATAAGGACAAGATATTTGACTTCCATAATTCCGAGAGACTCTTCATCGAACGGACTTAAAGAAGTCTCTTGTTCGTACACACTAAGTAGGAAAATCACAGTAGACATTTCTAAAAAATTTTACTTTCTTTTTTCTAGTAGTTATTTACACATATTTTGTCTTAACTTGTTTTTGGGTCTACTTAGTCTTTGTCCGTAGGATTCTTACAGAACGGTGACCCACAGGTAAAGAAATAGTAATTTCCACTTCTTTGTATTAAATGAAAATAACGGGGTTTCAGGTTTTCCGGGAGTCGGGACTTTCTATTACTCGTCTTACTTGAGTCTTTAAATTTAACGTTGGTTTTTCTACAATCGTAAAGATTTGATTCGGACCTCCTTTAATTCGAGTCTTCCTTTCCTTTACCTCTCGAGGAACAAGGGTAAAGAACTGTTCTACTACTTTATTGTATTCTAGGAAAAAGAGTTTAGTTGAGAAATTGTAGATTCGTTTCTTTTCCTTCGGTGTTTGAGTTTTTGTCAACCAGTTAAAACCAAGACGAGTTCTATCTCATTCACGTACCGGACGACAGAGAAATTGAGTTACATTACTTTGTGGGTCCTTCTTACATATCACATCGATAGATTCCTTATAAAAAAAATTCACCATTGTTCGTCTAACCCCTTCCTTTGGTCTTTGACTTTATTGTGGTTTGACTACTACTAAAAGAAGAAAAAAGAGGAGGTTACAAAGAATTGGGTCTGACTTTCTGAAGGATTTTGAGTTTTTTCAGGTCGTCTACACCTGTTCCTCTCAAGACTTAATCAAAAGAGAACGGAAGTCAGAAAGGGTCGTAGTCCCAGAGAAAGTCACTCAGTCAAGAAGTGTAGTTTACCGGTTTCATAACCTCGAAGTCGAAATCGTTGTCAGGAGAGTTACTTATAGGTGTCAACTAAAGGAAATCCTGACTGACCTAACTAGAGGAACGGCAGGTTCCCGGAGAGTTCTCAGAAGAGGTCGTGGCGTTAAACTTTCGTAGTCAAGAAGTTACGAGTCGGAAGAAATACCATGTGACTTACGGAATTTTTTTATCTATGAACAATAGTGGTAAGACCTTCGATCTTTAAGTCTCGGTTCCACAGTCGTCAACTGAGGAAGACTCCAATACACTCTTCCCAGAGAAAGGTCAGAGAGAGAAGTCGAATATCTACCGACAGAAGTGGAACACAAAAAATTATAGTGGAAGGAAATAAAACATGGTCACAGGATTGAAGGAAAATTATACCTTAAATTAGGGAAGACCTAAGTCCCTAGTGGGGTGAAGTCATACCCCGAAGGGTCCACCGAGTCACCCATTTCTTAGACGGACGTTAAGTCCTTTGTTCCCAAACTGGGGTCCCAGTCCTTCTAGGGGACCTCCTCCCGTACCGTTGGGTGAGGTCACAAGAACGGACCTCTTAGGGTACCTGTCCCCTCGGACCACCCGATGTCTGGTGTCCCAGTGTTTGTCAGCCTGTGCTGACTTCTCTGACTCGTACGTATGTGAGGAAATCTTACCGGAGTCGACTCGACTTGATTAATGGAGACGTTACTGGGGTAAAGGTTTATTCCAGTGTAAGACCCCACGATCCTCAATCTTAAAGTTGTACTTAACTCCCCCTCGGGTTAAATTGGGTATTGTTCTACATTTTTGTTTGTTTGTTTTTTGGGAAAGAAAGACCAGGTTCCTTATCATCTCCCAAGCATACCTAGTCTCTCTTACCATCTGTAGGGTAAACCCCAAAATAAAAAGGAAGAGAGGGTAGGGTCAGAGGTCCACTAGGACACGGTCCAACTCGTCCGTGGATGTGGAAGTTCCCCTTTTTACAGTATGACTGGTCTTTAGGTACCGTGACTCTCTCACCTCCTACAATGTGGAATAGAAGATCTGTGAGTGATCTACGTCTCGGTCAGAGTCCTTCATTTATCGACTCGTCCCTTCGCTGTCGTGGTCAAAGGATCTGTCTTTTGGTTCCACCCGTACCCCATCAATCACACCCTCTACCTATCTACGACTCGGTATTAAATAGTCCTTTTAGTGTTCTTTCTTTCACCGAGGTATTTCAACCCATACTTACGATTACCGTATATATTGACGAATTAAAAATTATAAACATCAAACTACTTTCTTCGTGTCTTGATATGTTGAATATACTTTTTGTCATATTACCCTTCTACTGGACGGAGACCGTGATTGATTAAAGAGTTAGAACCCCTCAGTCAATTGGAGACCTCGGAGTCGTGGAAAAGAATTTGGATCCTCTCTCGAGGTCGTGGGTTCGTCTCATATAGTACTTCTAATTGTTCCGTCACATACACTTTTGCGAAACCTCTCGTAATATGTTTACTATAAAGTAAACTAAAATTGAATAACGTTCAGTCTGTCCTGACACACTTTGTGTAAACTAGTTGTCGAACTGTTAAATCCTCTCTTTAATTACGGTCGACCTTCGTGACCCTTTCCAAGACACCGATTTTTTGTGTTTTTGTTCGACCCTTCCTTAACGAATTATCTTTCTTTCGGTTCAGGTCTCCATGTCTCTCCACACAGGAACGTGTCATTCCTAGGGAAGAGCTTGAATGAAGACTGGAGAATAGGAACCTTGGACCGTCTTTATACTAGTTTCTCTGATGGGGGTGTCAACGGCGTTGGCGAACCTTGTGAGACATTAAGGACGTCTTTCTCTTGTGGTACGTCTAGTTTTGTCCTCGATTTCCTCTCTTCAAAATTCTGTTCGTCCGAAAAATGCTTTGTAGATAAATAGAAAATCAAAACAATTAAACAGCAGCTCCCTTCCTAAAAAGAAAAGGTTTGTCTCGGTTTAATTAAAGATCAGGTTGATGACCCCTTTGGTTGGCAATACAGAAGATACGAGGTCGTGTCTAAAGTACGGTCACAAAAAGTTTGACGCCACATTCATTCTTATGGAGCTCTTTGAATAAAAAATTTTTCTTCTTAATTTTTCCTGCGAATCCGACCTATGTATCACGACGATTACGTCCCAGATGTACGTCGACCTGGTGTAAAGAAGTACAAGTATATATTGGTCCACATCCGTCAAATAGGAGAGGGTGACACCCGTTCTGACTTCTGGACAAGTACGATTTCGACTTTTGTGTCAATGACCGTGAGAATTCATGAAGATTACAACGAATCTAAGTAAGAGAGGTATTTGTAGTCGAACCCCTACACCTGTCTCACTCTGTAAACTTTCGGTGTAACCTGTAAAGGTCTAACAAAAACGAAATAAGAGACGGAGGGAAAGAAGAATCTTCGTTCTCCTACGCCCCCGCCCCCTCCCCTCCATCTAGAGATGTCAGTTAAAAATGAAAACAACAACAAGTCAATGATTCAGTACCGGTTGAGAAACGCTGGGGTACCTGACGTCGTGAAGGACGTCTGTCGGTCCGAAGTGACAGGAAGTGATAGAGAGTCTCAGACGAGTTTGAGTACAGGTAACTTAACCACTACAGTAGGTTTGTAGAGTAGGAGACAACGGGGGAAGAGGAGGACGGGAGCTAGAAAGGGTCGTAGTCCTAGAAAAGGTTATTTAGTCGAGAAGTGTAGTCTACCGGTTTTATGACCTAGAAGTCGTTGTATGAAATAAAACATTTTGGACCAGTGACATAGGGGGTTAGGTCCCTTGTTGTATTGGCACCAGAAATGTTCTACTAAACTCCTACCAAAATAAAATTAGGGTTCGGTTTACATCATACGTTGAAAAAAATTAGGGTATTTTTATCTCCTCCTTTGTTCTCGATCTGTTTATTTTACTTTTAATGGAGGAAAATATAAAACCACTACTTTTTACAAAGTCTCACGAACCTCGTGAGTGTCTTTACTATTAATGGAAGACGAAAGGACCCCATTCGTATCCCTGTACCTAACATTATCAGAGTAGTCTCAACATATTTGACGTTGTATTCGTTATTTTCAAGGGACTTGTAGACCTAAGAAAGATGAGAAGTTTTCCAAAGACTCGTAGTCTATTTCGTCTCTACTCCTGTAAAGATAAAGTCCGGAATCTCACCACTGGGACCATACTTTAATATAAAAACCTTATATTGAAAACCTTAAAACCCTTCAGTGGACATTTTTAATAAAAGTTTCGTTGAGTACGGGTCTTTGTACAGGTTGTCTTAGTGAAGGGAGATCCTTTTCAATTAAAAAGTTAGTGTGGTTGAAGAAATGAGGTCACGACTCTAAGTCTCTTACTTATTCCTCTTACGGTTATGATTTCTTGTGAATGGGAACCGGTTCCTCAGACAGCCATTGAAAGGTTTACAATGTAGTACATTAGGTGGGATGTTTGGACACACTACGTCAACAAAAGAGAGAAAGTGTTTACTCCCTTGACTCTGAGTCATTCAAATGTAATGAACGAATTATAGTTTGTTTATCTTTCGCCTGTACTTGAACTCGTTTGAGTTCTTCTATCCCCTCCTGTCCCTTCGGACCGGACGACGTCAGGTACCCCAGCGTTTCTCGACCTGTGTTGAATCGCTGATTCGTTCTTGTTCCATTCCACTAGGGCTAATATTTAATGTTTTAAGTTGAGTTACTAGTGGGACGACTTTTCAGAAAATATTGGACGGTAGGAGTTAGACTCAGATGTCAGAAAGACAAAAGGGGTGACATCGAACTTGGATAGATTATCCCTAGTGGTAGACCTTTTACAGCATTAAACCCTAAGTAAATTAACAAGGGTGGTCATCCAACAAGGGTGGTCATTCAGCCTCTCGTCTTTGGTGTAGACTATTACATTTAAAACCGTAGTCATGTGCAAGACCAAGGTGGTAAATAATAGATACAAATAGTCCTTGTTCAATAACAGACCCCCCTCCAAAAATTACAACATACACATACACACACATACACAGACACACACACACACACACACACACACAGTTTTCAGTGCACCATGGTTCATGTAAGTGTGACACCACGTCAAGAATGGTAGTAAGTAACGGACTAAAAAAGTGGAAGGAGTTGACTTTGACGGGGGTAAGTTGTGATTCAGGGGTAAAGGGGAGGGATGGGGTGGGGATAGGGTGAGAGGTCGGGGACCGTTTAGATGGCCACATGAAAGACTGAGATACTTAAATTGATAACCTTTTTTTTGTTTATAGTACGTAATTACGTATAACCACCTTAGATCTTTTTATTCCACGACCTTGAGTCCACAGGACTATGGTCGAGCTACAAGAAAAACTTAACGGTTCACTCTTCATTTTCTCTTTCTTTTTTTTCCAGAATAAAAGTGGTAAACACGTCAGACTATCACTTTAAAGTATTTTAGAACCCACTATCTATACTTATCAATAGGACCGTTGTCCATTCTTTTGACTCGTTCGTCCTTAGAAGAAACAAACAAACAAACCACCATAGTAACCTGTACACCCTATCATAAAGGGACTGGTTCCTCACCTGGATACGGGGGACGTGACTTTCCTACCTCTGAATTGGGTGACCTGGTGGTCCCTTCAGAGTCCTCAGAAAAATTATCTCTTCCTGGGGACTCTGCTCCTGGGGCTTCTGTGACCTGGTGTAAAATTATCTTCCTTGTATCGTAGGCAAGTAAGTAAGTAAGTGAGTAACTTATTTATAAATAACAGGATACACAGTCCGTGAAAAACATCCATGACGATTACATTGTCTCTTGTTCTGTGTGTTTTCAGGGACAAGAGTACCTTAGATGTAGACAAATTCCGTTCTATCTATCATATAGTTTTAGTTTATATTATACAATACTATTTAAGGTTACATTATTAACCGCCCCTAAATATTTATCCCTCAAGACCCTTACACCCACCGATAAAATTTATATAGTTGACCTCTTCCTGAGTGAGACTAGTCGACTACCTCGACTACCTCGTTTGAGATCGTCTAAGGTCCCTCTCCTCCAAGGTCCTTCTCCATTCTCGTTCACGTTTCACCCCCAAGTCACACAAATTCCTTGTTCTTATTTCGACGCGTAGAATTTGTCACCCCATTCTACCTCAATAGTATCGAAGTCTAATGTACATCGGAATAGTAGTCAGTGCACGTAAGTACTTGTTCGTACCGTCCTAATGGATGTCACTTGGTCTGGGATCTTGATATTCTCCCACGGAGGGTGTGTCGAGACTGGGGTCTGACAGAGACACTTCTTTCTTTCTCTTCCTTTGTAGTGACAGAGAAAGTCGTTTCAATTCCATCTTTCTCCCGTCCACTGGACCCGTCCATACTAGTCACTTAAGACCCTGGAGTCCTTAGGAGGGTATCGACTCAGACCACAATCCTAAGGATACTAGGGACCCTCACCCCTACCCATTCCCAGTTCTATATTTCTAGTACCCAAAATATGGTTCGTTCCCTCGCCGTATTTGTCTCCATAGTCACATATCTGTTATGTTTGTTGGGACTTCCCCCTAAATCTCTGGACCTAGTAGAGTCCGAGACGGTGAAAAATGAATGTGCTGGAACCTTTCCAGTGAAGGGAGAGACCTGGAGTCGATAGAGGAAAATTTTTATTCATTAATATATGTTACGTTATAGTGAGTCGGTAATTTTTCTTACTTATTACAGGAAACGTCGTTGTACCTACCTGGACCTCTAATAATATGATTACCTTTAGTGAGTCTACCACTTTCTCCTTATAGTATACTACAGTGAATAGATTTAGACTTTTTTTTTTTTCCCATGTTTAATTGAATAAAAGGTTTGTCTTTTTCTGAGTATCTGAGTCTCTTACTTAAATACCAATGATCCCCCTACCCAACCCCATCTCCCTATCTAACCCTCGAACCCTACCTGTACATGTGTGATGATATAAATTTCGTCTATTAGTCGTTCCTGGATGACATATTGTGTCCCTTGAGACGAGACATTATTGGATTTACTTTTTTTTTTAACCTTTTCTTATCTATGTACATTTATATGTCGACTTAGTGAATCGACATGTGGATTTTCAATATGTTGTAACAATTAGTTGATACAAGGTTATATTTTTTTTGAAAATTTTAATCAATGTGGTATAGAGCTTCAAGGGGAGTTCAAGACTTGAACGTCTTAAGATGTGAAGACGGTAAGATTAGTCTGTCTCATTTTTCTGGTCCCCCTTTATTTTTTGATTTCCTTCGAAGGGGTTTACAAAACGTCAAAGAGTCTTCATCTATTCAGCTTAAACCCGAAACTTTTGATTAATTTTCGACAAAGAGTAGGGTGTGGTGGGGGTGGTTCACAGAAGTTGGTCACGGATTCCCTAGAGTCTTTTAATTTTTGTTACACACAAGGGTAACTTAAAATAAAAATTAAAGACTTACGTTTATAAATTTTCCTCTCCGAATTCCGTTTATGATCACTTTAACTTTTACGTCGTTGTTGGACATTTAGTTTTGAGAAACAGGACCGTCTTACATCGTCTTGTTCATTACGACTATACGAGATGGCCGACCAGACTCTAGCCTCCTCTCAACCCCCAACTGTCTACCGTTGCATAGATATGCACCCCCACGAGTGTGTAAGTACACATATACACTTTAAAACGGAACAGAGATGGGGTTCATAAACACGAGTAAGGCAATCGTAGATCGAATCGAGGATTTTTCTGATAAAGAGGATCGTATGTGTAATTAAAAACGCGTAAGTCAAGCCAAGGGAAATCAACAGCTAGTCAGCACAGGCTGAGAAACACTGGGGTACTTGGCGCCGTACGGTCCGGAGGACAGGTAATGGTTGAGGGTCTCAAATGAGTTTGAGCACAGGTAACTCAGTCACTGCGATAGGTTGGTAATAATTTACCTACACTAGTATAAGTACAGTCAGTCTAAGATAGGCGTACATAAAGAGAGAATGTCACCCGATCATATAGAGTGTCTACTCTACGTCACGTCAGGTACACGGACGGATCCTTGTATTTGGACACGTGTGGCTGTGGAAAGACAAGAAGAGTGTGAAAGGGTATTCTGTGAGTTCAAATAGACGGGTCTTCAGTGACTTGATGTTTCCGGATACGACGACGATTCAGCGAAGTCAGTACTGACTGAGACACGCTGGGGTGTCTGCCGTCGGGTGGTCCGAGGGGGCAGGGACCCTAAGAGGTCCGTTCTTGTGACCTCACCCAACGGTAAAGGAAGAGGTTACTCACTTTCACTTTTCACTTTCACTTCAACGAGTCAGCACAGGGTGAGAATCACTGGGGTACCTGACGTCGGATGGTCCGGGGAGGTAGGTACCCTAAAAGGACTGTTCTCATGACCTCACCCAACGGTGACGGAAGAGACTGTTCCGGATACCCACTGGCAGTTCAATTTTGACGACGAACGACCCTGAAGAGACCATCAGGTCACTGGTTCTAAGGTACGAGGGTTACGTCCCGCCGCCGTCCCCACCCCCCACACCCCCAGGACCCAAACTGGGGACCAGTCCCTTGATCTAGGGTGTACGGTGTTCGTTTCTAGGGCATACGACGTTGATTCTGAGTCACGTCGGTTTATTTGTTTGTTTATTTATTTTTTCTACCAATGTCTTTTCACATAAGGGCAATTTTTTAGGACGAACGACTTTCTTGACGTCACGCCACTCGATCATAAAGATCTCTTGTATGGCTCATGATCTATGAACCAAGATACAACGACATAACTTTGGAATTTTTCCTTAAAATACTAGAAGGATCTGACTTCTTTCAGTAAGGTGACAGTCATTCGTCTACACGTTTGAGAAGTAGACGTTTGTGATTTACTTTATTTCAGTATATTGTCGTACCGTATGTCACCCTCGAGTCACTTGTGATCAGTAGGTTTCGTCGACAAGAGAATATATTGGTAAGTTGGGTTTGGAACCACTCCCTAATAGTAGTACAAAAAATGACTTTAAGACTGGTCCTTGGTAAAATATGTAAGGTTTGTCAGGAATTTTCGAACACATCAATGGTCTCCGTTTGATAATGTGTATCCTACCCATTTGTTATTTCAGGATGCCATGACGTGTCCGTTGATATAAGTCATAAGACACTGTTTGGCATTCTCTTTTCTTACACTTTTTCTTACATACGAATATATATACATACATATATACATACATACATATATACATACATACATATATACATACACACATATATATACATACGTATATACATACATACGTATATACATACATACATATATATGTACGTATTGCTCTCAAGGAACATGTCGTTCCTCTGGCTTGGTCAGTTAAAATTTCCATTAGTTGGGACTTATAAGTAACCTTCCTGACCACGACTTCAACTTCGACGTTATGAAACCGGTGGACTACGTTTCTCGACTAAATAACCTTTTCTGGGACTACGACCCTTTCTGACTTCCGTCCTCTTCCTCCGTTGTCTCCTACTCTACCAACCTACCGTAGTGGCTAAGTTACCTGTTATGGAACCCGTTCGAAGCCCTCTGACACTCCCTGTCCCTTACGATATCAGGTACCCCACCGTTTCCCAACCTGTCCTGAATCGTTGAGTTGTGGTGGTGGTGTGTGTGTGTGAGTGTGTGTGTCTCCCTCCGATTTGTATCTTCCCTTGACCGTAAACCGCTCTCCTTGTCGTACAGAAGGTGAATTCGTCCCTTCGTTGGCTTTTTTTCGAGTCTGTATACGTCTGCACCTCCATCCACCCTTACGTACAGACGAGGAATGTCAGAGATAGATGAGTTTCTTTATAGTCCACTGTGGGAGACCTTTCCTCCGTTCACACCTCCCCTCTCGACTCCTTTCGTCCATTTCATCTTCGATCAGGAGTTGTTTCCCTTATACGTAAATGATTTCTTGGAGTCATTCTTACAACCGTTCACAATGCACCGTGTAGTAACCAGTGACCAGTATAAAGATCAGTGTGTTTTTACATCCGGTATACTAAATACGGTCGGTTGAACAGTACTCGTGTCCGTATCTCTTCTATCTATCGATCTTAGTAGGTCATTATAAAAGTTCTGTCTATATTACTCCTTACTCCGTCACCCTCCGTCTCCACCATTCTTTACACTCCCATAAGGTTCCACCCCACCCCCCACCCCTTCTGATTTTATTGTCTGACATTTTCAGATTCCATCTTTTCCTCCCGTTAAGTGTCTCTTCCTAGTAACAACCTCCAATTTCTACTCCAAACCGTACACAACACACCCCTCCCACCCCACAACCTACCTCTCTAATGAATAAATAGATGTATAACTAAACCAACGTACTGTAGAATCAACGTCGTACGTCCTATAAATCAAAGTCGTACGTTTGAGAATTAACGACGTTCACCCTAGATAGATCAAGGGACGCGTCCCTAGCTTGGACCCGGGGGACGTAACCCTCGAGTCTCGGTGGTCGGGTAGACCCATCAGAGACTACCTCTCTAAAAGCTCTTGTTTCACGACCAATTAACCCTTAACCTTGTGACCTTTCCCATTAAAACTTTCGTAGACACAGTAACACGGTATCAGAAGTCAAGGAAGAAACACAGACTGAGAAACACTGAGGTTCTTGAAACCGGACGGTCCGAGGAGACAGGTACCCTAAAAGGTCTGTTCTTATAACCTCACCCAACGGTTAAGGAAGAGGTCCCCTGGAAGGACTGGGTCCCTAGTTTGAACGTAGAGGAGACAGAGGACGTGACGTCTACCTAAGAGATGGTGACTCGGTTACCCCTTCGGGTTAAAACTTTAGTATTCTAGGTTATTACTGTTTTAGTTCGTTCCTTGGGAACTTTCAGCCAGTGGTATTTTTGTAGTTTTACAGGGAACTCTCTTCTTCGTGAATCTCGATTTGCGAACTCCGTCTACCTTTAACTTTGCAACCACTCTGACTTCCATCTCTCTTTTTGTGTACTCGTTGATCCAAAGTCCTTTTCGCTCCTTCATCTTTCACTGATAAGACACCGACCCAGTTCTCCTTCCATTTCTGTTTCTTACACGACTCGTACCCATGAAGGGACCGCCAGGTCACCAATTCTGAAGTGGAAGGTTCCGCCTCCGACGTCCAAGTTAGGGACCGACCCCTCGACTCTAGGGTGTACGGAGTACGGGTTTTGTATTTTGTCTTCGTTATAACTTGGTTTAAGTTATCTCTGTAATTTTTACTAGGTGTAGTTTTCTTTTTTTTTTAGAATTTTTTTTATTTTTATTCTTCTTACGCGGCTCGTACCTAACCTACGGAGTTTTCTGTGTTACCTTACCGAATCTCCCACCTCAACCCTTCCTTACCTCCTTTTACTCTTTACGGTTAACTGTTTCCCTTATTATTTACTCTTCTTTTCGAACCTGAAGACGTTCCTGACGTCAACTGACCTTTTACTCCACCCGACCTTAGTCAAGACTCCCAGAGTCCCTTCTATTAAGGGGTGAAAAGGGGAATTCTAGATCTTTGAGGTGTTCTCCTCTTTCCGGTGTAGGACGGACTTTGAGAAAGTCACTGCGAACTCCTGACAAGTAAATCAACCAGTACTAGTAGTTTAAGTGAGGGATTTCGAAAATTTGGAAAGGTAAAGAAAACCCTTTTGAGGTCTAATATAGTCGTTAACAGACTAATCGATCAGAACGACCGGAGGTAAAAGTTGGACCGGAGGAAAATTAGGGTCTAGAAAGATTAGTGTTGTAGTGGACAAAAGTTTCGAAAGCTTTAGAGAGGTACCGGGAGTCACTTGACTCCTCCGCGGAAGGTCGTATCGGAGACTAAATCGAGACGGGACCACCGAGTCAACCATTTCTTAGACGGACGTTACGTCCTCTGGGCCCAAACTAGGGACCCAGTCTTTCTAGGGGACCTACTTCCCTTACCGTTGGGTGAGGTTATAAGAACGGACCCTTTAGGGTACCTGTCTCCTAGGACCGTCCGATGTCAGGTACCCCAACGTTTCTTAGTCTGTGCTGACTCACTGATTTGATGGTGAGTGTATAGGACTCACCAAAACGTCTACACTTTTGCGGGGTGGTTTGTCGTCTACAATTGATAACTATCAACTACTGGTATTCTTGTGTCGGGGTCCGGAGGACCTCGGATTCCTGACTATTCCGATTGGAGACACTGCGGTGGGTTGATGAAGTGGTAGTCGGTTAGTCTCTTAGTACGTCTTCGACTAGTGCATAGGACACTGAAGGGAGGGAGTGAACCGAAAATTTTCACGGAAGGGCTTTGAGAAATGCATCAAACCCTGCAAATCCCGTACTCGGGGGACAGAGGAACGTACCAGGACGTTATTTTGAAGAGCGGAGGTTTGAGGTTGTAAAGTCAAAGACACGTAACCCGCATACTTGTACGGCGGTTGTAGTGCTACCCCCTGTTTTGAAGAGTTGCACAACATGTTTCATACTGGAGGTGGAGGCAGTGACTGACGACGACAGAGGTGACGAAGGAATGATGAGACGTGAGGTTGACGTCAGTTAAAGGAACTCGAAGTACATGAAAGAACCTAAACACGAAACCGTGTACAGTAAAAAGAACCCTACAAAAGGTGGACAGAAAAAAGTGAGTGAAAATTGAGTAGGAAGTTCCAGTTGAAACTATGGTAAAAAAAAGATTGTTCGTGACGAAGACCCCTTGTACAAGACACAAAGGGAACAGTATTATTAACAGTCAGACATAAGATAAACGGACAGATGGGAAAACGTAGATGATAATGTGACGTTACTAGAATTACCTATACTAAGGACTTTTATACAGACTAAGTGGTAGTTTACCGGCTAGGGACTGTGTGTGGAACCACTGCAATTTCCATGAGTCATTTATAAACAATATAAACAACTGACTTCCTTCCTTGTCCTGACAATGACTACTACACTCACCACCGTGACCTTCATTATGATTATACCCTTAATGTATTTAGATCGAAATGAGAACACCTCTTCCTTTACCGTTGGGTGAGGTCATAAGAACGGACCTCTTAGGGTACCTGTCTCCTCGGACCACCTGACGACAGGCACTCTAACGTGTCTCAGTCTGTGCTGACTTCGTTGAATCGTCGTCGTCGTCGTCGAAATAGAATTAAAGAAGTAAGTATTATAATTACCTAAATAAACTCAAACTACGGAATCAAAGTAACAGATGGTATTCCTGTGTTTTAATATATGAGACACCACAGTAGTACTTCTAAATTAAGCTAGTATACAGGATCCGTAGAACGTTTATAAGTAACGAGTTATTTATCAATCTGTCGTTATAAAATCTAAGGAACAATAACGATAACAAATCAGCGATTCAGTACAGATTGAAAAACACTGAGGTACTTGACGTCGTGCGGTCTCAAGGCACAGGAAGTGGTAGAGGGTCCCAAACGAGTTCGAGTACAGGTAACTCAGTCACTTCGATAGGTTGGTATCATATTAAAATATTGTAGTGAGGGGTAAATAGAAGGTGAATTTCTAAAGAGAGTGAAAAATAATGTCGTTCTAAGGGAGACTTATCGGTAAACCCCTTTGGTCTTGACGCGTAGGACCTTCCACATTTCACCCAACATCCACGCTAAATGAGGACCGTATCTCTAGACTAAGGTTTATTTTACCTCAATTGAAAGAGAGGGAGAACTTTATCAACAGCGACTCTCAGGATAGCGGAAAGGGTCAAAGTTCGATTAAACGAGGAGATCCATGACCTTTGACTTAGACCTACGTCCCTGCACGGTCGCCGTAGCCACAGCACAATCTTCCGAATTCGGTTACTATTCCCTGTGAACTTCAGTCCGCCCGAGACCTTCCATCTACTTCCCCTTCGGAGAAGCACACCTTCCCGTGAGTCATACCATCGGGGAGTCACGACCAAAGTTCCCGTGTCACTTCTACCCTTTTCCGTTGACCTGTTTACCGAAACCTGCCTCTTCCACCCGGGAGGACCATCTCTTCTCCGCTGGTGTCGTACTCCTTAGTCTTCGAGATCCAACTATGTCTCCGTCTCGTCTTCCTTTCTCTTTCAAGGTCTGGGGGTTGACTTACGTCCGTAGATACCCACCGGGTCGGTTAAAATTGTCCTTTTCATATTCGGGACAACTGGTTTTTGGAACCTCCGGTACCCTTTATACCTAACCTACTCTCGGAGATCTCCGTGTTTCCGTTGTTCTGGATCTAAAGTTCGTTGTATTTTGACTCAGACTGTCTCCTTGACCCCCTTACTCTTTCGTCCCAACTGACCCTCTCTTTACTGTTTCTTTCTTAGTTATCTCGATTTTTGTCTAGTCTCCGACCCGAATCTCTTTACTTTGGAGGGTCTTACCCTCTTTTTCCCTTGGTTGTTCTCTTTCTAGTTCCAGTCTTCTGTGTGGACCCCTGAACGGACCACCAGGTCACCAATTCTGAGACGGAAGGTTACGTCTCTCCCCACTTCCAAGCTAGAGACTATCCCCTTTATTCCAGGGTGTATGAAGCCTCACGTCGACTTTTAATTTTTTTCTCTTTCTGTGTCGACATGGAAGAGTGGTGTGGTCCTTTTGTGGTACTCCAACTGTTGGGGTCACTTCTTGATCCGCACGAAGGTAGGGGACACCTAACAGTGTCTCAGTGTACCTTGAACACAGATGTGTCGCAGTGTTGTAGATCGGTTAGACGACATTTTCAGTGGGGTCGACAACCAATGTCGGGGATATCCTCGTTCTCTGTCGGTCCTACTCCAGACGTGAGGGAGTACCACAGAAGAGTGGGTCTGAGCGAGTCAGACGGGTGACCTTCTGTCACTTGGCTCGGTCCTGCTACTGCCGACTACTGTGATCCGTCGAGTCTCGCCCCGACGAAGGTTCTGGAGTTGAGACACATGTGGCTTCCGAGCCTCCCACGCCCCTTCCCAAATCTGTTTCTTGTCGCTGTTTGATCCCCCGTGTTTCCACTTCAAGTAACGTGAGGGACGTCGGCACCCAGATAAAAATGTAGACGGTGTGCCCCGTCTCCCGAGTACAACAGTAAAGTTTGGGGCGAAGTGGCACTGGTTCCGTCCTAATATATACTGTCGTGTCTTTAGTCTTGTAGAGACCTCCGTCGACTCGCCTTCCTGAAGATTGACGAGACCCATAGGTTTCAATTGTGTTCACAGGGTTGAACGGGGTCGACAAACGCTTTCTCTCTAGTAATTAAGGGATCTGTCTTTTGTGACACCAAAGGTTTTGTACTTCCTTTGTCGGGTGGTTTGTTACTAAGGTAACACTATGCCAGACGAACACAATATTTCCCCGAGGTAAAACGGTAAGGTCTTGGATTTTAGTGGGTATAAAAAAAGTTCACAGTCATCTTTGACCTTAGATTCTCTCTGCTTCTCTTTACACATTCTAGTCATAGAACCCTCGTATCTCTTACCTCATATTTTGATTGACCGACGAAACACATGTGAAGTAAATAAAGACATAGCAATCAAGGACCGTAGTACAGATCCTAAAAGTATTCAAAACCATTCGACTT
Source organism: Capra ibex (assembly GCA_006410555.1). Classification (NCBI taxonomy): domain Eukaryota; kingdom Metazoa; phylum Chordata; class Mammalia; order Artiodactyla; family Bovidae; genus Capra; species Capra ibex. Next base: position 56,910,424 of record SJYO01049755.1, on the reverse strand, counting down.
ACCCAATTATTTCATTTTGGTACATTACAATGAAAAGATGAACCTTATGGGAAGAGGGTACACAGAAGCTGACCTTTTAGGGATGAGTATAAAATACATACTGTTTAGTATCCTTTATAGTGAAGGACCCCCTTCAGTCTTTTCTGAAGACAGTTGGTTCCGGTTTTCACTTTCACAATCAGCGAGTCATCACAGGCTGAGAAAGTAGGTCGAGAAACCCTGGGGTGTCTGACAACGGGAGGTCCGACACTGACAGGTGCGTTGAGAGGTGAGTTCTTATAACCTCATCCAACGGCAAGGAAAGAGGTCTCGTAGAAGGGTCGGGACCATAGGACGTAACGTCCGTCTAAGAAATGGGAGGTTCGGTGGTCCCTTTGGGAGACAGTCGGTTCTGACTTTCATTTAGTAGTAGTGATGGTAATGGTGCCGCAACCAACGAACGCCCGTGGTCGTTCGAGCAACACAAAATAGACAACGAACAGAGACTCTTTGGTCTTCCATCTTTGTTAAAGAATAGGAGAGAGAAGACTAACGGACCATATGAAACCGGGCATCATCAAAGGATTATTCATACACAACTGCTCTGCGATCTCTCTGCTGTAACAGTCTCTAATTATTGGCTACCTCATGTCCCTGTTTCTTCTCCCTTTCCAATTACTATTTATTAGGGACTGTGAGGAAAAGAAAACGGGGCAAGGTAAAGAAAAGAACTGTAGTCATTCGCTAGGTGTGTAAGGAACGCCTGACTTGTAATTATATAAGACAGTCGGTACTAAAGGACGTCCTTCCGAGAGACGGTGTTTCAACGTTTATTTTCTATTTTGACACTGACTACAAACGACATACCATCAACGGAGAATATAACAAAAGGTATTAACAAAGATTTCGGGTCCAAACACACACCAGAAAACCTCTTCTCGGAGAAGGGACAAGGTTCCTCGACCTTGTGTCGAGACTTATGGAGGGGGTTTCCTTTAGTAAGGTACTTGACTAATCTCGGAGGAGATCCGAAGAGACAAAGGAGGATTTAGTGGCATATATATAAAAATTCAAATACACGACATACAATCTACCTAATGGTTAGAGGAGGTATTTTGTTCATTTCCTTAGGCTGTCCAGCTAAAAGAACCACGAAAAGGGATTCTTTTCAGCCAGTGTGAACGTCGAAGTGAAACAGAAAAGTTACTGGAAGTTACTGGGGGTCGTAAAGTTCCCTTACTGAGGTCGAGAAAGAGACCTAGAGTTCAGTCTCACAAGGTGTAATAAAAGTGGGTAACCGTTCACTTTAAGATTTTAGGTCGAGTTGTAAAGGAAGGAAACAGACGTTTTGGTCGAAGGGTGCACCTCAGGGAATGAGGGTCCGTACTATGGTCACGAGAAGGGCAATGGGTCCGAGTTTCAACCTCACCCTAGGAGGATTACCTAAATGAACAGATACAGGTCAAAGTGCGTGTAACGGAGGTTTTAACATCAGAACTTAAGGGTAAATAAAATGATGTTTAAGATTTGGGAAGTCAGACCACAAGTTTCGGGATGGGTTTGACTGTGAATCAAAAGTGAGGTGAGATAGAGAATAGAGGACTCTTTAGGGGGCTCTTACAATGACTCAGTGATAAAAGACAAGTGATTTGTCTGGGGTCGGGAGTCCTAGGTAGGAGTCTGACTGGTAGGACCTAGTTAACAGAAATAGAGAGAGAGAATACAGGGTCACAGACCCGATGAGTAACGGAACCCAGACTATTAAAGGGTGAAAATAACCAAACTATGCTGGGATGAATTCTCGGGTCTACAACCAAAAGTCGTAATAGAATTGAGACGATGCGAGTCGTCGAGTGTCTGGTGGGATTCGTATGAAGGTTAGGAGTGGGACCAAAGGGTGCTGGGTCTCGTTCTATGATACTGGTCCCAACGTCAAATAGATTTTTGTGTTCAAGTGTTTCATCGGTTCAATCCCGTAGGACCGTTGTTTAGATTTCTACTCTCATCTTAGTATTGTGCTTCTCTCTTAGTGTGTACACTTGTACTTCCCTGCATTTTCTCTACGAAGTCGAGACAACACCATAGACCCACTTAATTGACCATGAGAAAGTTAATGTTCACTATGTCAGGATTGAGTTCGGTAGAACTCGACATTTTTCTTTCTTAAGTGAATACAGTGAATTTTCTTTAGATACCTGTCCCAAAGGGACCATCAAGTTACCATTTCTTAGGTGGACGGTTACGTCCTCTATGTCTAAGTTAAGGACTAGGCCCTTCTAGGGTGTACGACGCCTCGTTGATTCGGGCTCCCGGTGTTGATGACTCACACACGAGATCTCAGGCCCTTGGTGCTGATGACTCGGAGTAGGACGTCGATGACTTCGGGCACACGGGTACGAGAAGTTGTTCTCTTGGGTGGTGTTATTCTTTCGACTCCCGGTGCTACTTCTCGTCAGGGACTAGTGTTGATCTCTTTTCGGGCATCTCGTTCCCTCTGGGTCATATCGGTTTTGGTGTGTTTGTTCGTTTTTGAGATACCGAAGTACAAACGAACCTGTAGTTCCATGTCTATTACAGGAACCTGTAGAAAGAGAGAGACCGAGCCAAGACACAGGTAACACAAAGAAACCTTTACAAAAGGGGAACATACTCGTTCGCGACTCTAAGGTAGGATAGTCGAATCGTTGGGGTCACTTCTCGTGGAGAAAGTATTACAGACGTGGTTCAAAGACCTAACAAAGAGTCACTTGACCGAATCCAAGATAGGGAGTAAGGACTCATTTAGTGACACCGGTCCCACTTCTTTATGTGGTGATCTTTTTATCCCGTGACCATCTTCCTTTTCTCTGATCTACGACGCATCCATTCTTTCTTTGTTGGTCACAGGAGGTACTATTCTATCCACCAAACTCTGTAACAGACGAATCGGGATTCATGGGACGTACGATCTCCGAACTTAGAACACTCGACCCTCACTAGACTGGTGAGTGTCCAGGGTGTGAACCAGAAAAAGGATATGGAACCATGGACACCTCAGTACCGACGACTACTTGGTCTTTTAATATGGAAGGGGTAGAGTCATTATACGTTGTGTGTGTGTGAGTGTGTGTGTGTGAGTGTGTGAGAGAGTGTGTGACAGTGTGTGTGTGAGTGGGTGTGTGTGTGTGTGTGTGTGAGTGTGTGTGAGTGTGGGTGTGTGAGTGTGTGTGAGTGTGTGTGTGAGTGTGTGTGTAAGTGAGTGTGTGTGTGAGTGTGTGTGTATGTGTGTGAGTGTGAGTGTGGGGGGGGTGTGTGTGCGTGTGTGTGTGTGTAAGTGAGTGTGAGTGTGTGTGTGTGTGAGTGTGTGTGTGAGAGTGGGTGTGTGTGTGTGTGTGAGAGTGGGTGTGTGAGTGTGTGTGTGAGTGTGTGTGTGAGTGTGTGTGTGAGAGTGGGTGAGTGTGTGTGTGAGTGTGTGTGCGTGTGTGAGAGTGTACGTGCGTGTGCGTGTGTGTGTAAGTGAGTGTGTGTGTGAGTGTGTGTGAGTGTGTGTGTGTGTGTGTGTGGGTGTGTGTGAGTGTGTGAGTGTGGGTGTGGGTGAGTATGTGTGTGAGAGTGTGTGAGTGTGTGTGTGTGGGTGTGTGAGTGTGTGTGTGAGTGTGGGTGTGGGTGTGGGTGTGAGAGTGTGTGTGAGTGTGGGTGTGAGTGTGTGTGTGAGTGTGCGTGTGTAAGTGAGTGTGTGTGTGAGTGTGAGTGTGTGTGCGTGTGTGAGAGTGTGGGTGTGAGAGTGTGTGTGTGAGTGTGTGAGTGTGTGAGTGTGTGAGTGTGTGTAAGTGAGTGTGAGTGTGTGTGTGTAAGTGAGTGTGAGTGTGAGTGTGTGTGAGTGTGTGTACGTGTGTGTGAGTGTGGGTGTGTGTGTGAGAGTGTGTGGGTGTGTGTGAGAGTGTGTGAGTGTGGGTGTGTGTGAGTGTGTGTGAGAGTGTGTGTGTGTGTGATTGTGTGAGAGAGTGTGTGTGTGTGAGAGAGTGTGTGTGTGAGTGTGGGTGTGTGTGAGTGTGTGTGAGTGTGTGAGTGTGGGTGTGTGTGTACGTGCGTGTGTGAGAGTGTGTGTGAGTGTGTGTGTGAGTGTGTGTGTGTGTGTGTGTGTTAGATGGACCTTCACCTTACTGTAGGATGAATCTAGTTAATACGTCTCTTTTTAGATACGTAACCCGTTTATGGACCCCGAAGGTTATTTTGTAAGATAAGAACCACCTTCCTACCCTCTCACTCTGTCAATGTTTNGTGTGTATGTGTGTGAGTGTGAGTGTGGGGGGGTGTGTGTGTGCGTGTGTGTGTGTGTAAGTGAGTGTGAGTGTGTGTGTGTGAGTGTGTGTGTGAGAGTGGGTGTGTGTGTGTGTGTGAGAGTGGGTGTGTGAGTGTGTGTGTGTGTGTGTGAGAGTGGGTGAGTGTGTGAGTGTGTGTGCGTGTGTGAGAGTGTGCGTGCGTGTGCGTGTGTGTGTAAGTGAGTGTGTGTGAGTGTGTGTGAGTGTGTGTGTGTGGGTGTGTGTGAGTGTGTGAGTGTGGGTGTGGGTGAGTATGTGTGTGAGAGTGTGTGAGTGTGTGTGTGTGGGTGTGTGAGTGTGTGTGTGAGTGTGGGTGTGGGTGTGGGTGTGAGAGTGTGTGTGAGTGTGGGTGTGAGTGTGTGTGTGAGTGTGCGTGTGTAAGTGAGTGAGTGTGTGTGTGAGTGTGAGTGTGTGTGTGCGTGTGTGAGAGTGTGGGTGTGAGAGTGTGTGTGTGAGTGTGTGAGTGTGTGTAAGTGAGTGTGAGTGCGTGTGTGTGTGTAAGTGAGTGTGAGTGTGAGTGTGTGTGAGTGTGTGTACGTGTGTGTGAGTGTGGGTGTGTGTGTGAGAGTGTGTGGGTGTGTGAGAGTGTGTGAGTGTGGGTGTGTGTGAGTGTGTGTGAGAGTGTGTGAGTGTGTGTGAGTGTGTGAGAGAGTGTGAGTGTGTGTGAGAGAGTGTGTGTGTGAGTGTGGGTGTGTGTGAGTGTGTGAGTGTGGGTGTGTGTGTGCGTGCGTGTGTGAGAGTGTGTGTGAGTGTGTGTGTGAGTGTGTGTGTGTGTGTGTGTGTTAGATGGACCTTCACCTTACTGTAGGATGAATCTAGTTAATACGTCTCTTTTTAGATACGTAACCCGTTTATGGACCCCGAAGGTTATTTTGTAAGATAAGAACCACCTTCCTACCCTCTCACTCTGTGTCAATGTTTCCTTTTCTAAGTCTCTTGAAATTTTTTACTTTTTAGTCTTTCTCTTTTTGTTTATATCGTATAATTACATATATTGACCTTAGATCTTTTTACTATATCTACTAGAGTAAACGTTTCGTCTTTATCTCTGTGTCCGTATCTCTTGCATACCTGAGGTTTCTCCCTTTCCCCTCACCCGCTTTGACCCTTTTACCCTAACTGCATATATGTGATAACTATAATACATATTTTACCTATTGATTACTCTTGGATGACATACCGTGTCCCTTGACATGAGACACGAGACACCACTGGATTTACCCTTCCCTTAGGTTTTTCTCCCCTATATACATTTGTATGTAGACTAAGTGAAAAACGTGTCATTTTGATTGTGTTGTAACATTTCGTTGATCTGAGGTTATTTTTAATTATTATTTTTTTCGTATTGTACAGAAGTTGGGTCCAACGATAACGGGTTGGTACGTTGGACAAGTGGAAGCTTGTCTATCTCGGAAAAATCCCCTGTAAAGAGTGAACCGTTAAATTAACCTATACTGGGGAAGGACTCGTGTAAGGTTTTGAGAAGGAACGAGACATGCTCCCCAGCCCCAGGTTGACAGGGAGACTAAAGGGTCGACGGGTTAGATCTGGGTCCCAATTTGTATAAGGGTATGAAAAGAAGTTCCGGGTCCAATTTAAGAAGAAAGAGAATACTCGTCGAACATCCTCTACGAGAATGAAATTCAATCAAAGAGGGAGGGGGTATAGGTGTTCCACAACAAATAAGGGGGTACTATCGTGAATAGCGTCAGAAGAAAACTTAATCTTAATAAATACGTACACAGGCAGAAATGACTATGTGACACTCGAGAGGTGTCCGGACCTTGTCGCGAATAAACAGAACTTAGGGGATATCGCAGTCCATGAAACAGGAGTCGTCTACAAGCGGTCCAACGACTTTGGTTAGTACAATCAACGAACGTGTCATAAACAGTTTCCAGGGCGTACTTGACGTCGAGTCGAAGATTTAAAAAAAAAAATTTAGGTACGAGGAAAATTCTTTATTTTTGGAGTACGGAAGGAAACCCTAACCTCTCACAGAATATTTCTTATGGAAGAGTCCTAAAGTGACCACCAGGTCACTGATTCGGAGGTCCGAGGGTTTCGTTCCCCGGCTCCAAGCTGGGGACCAGTCCCTTGATCTAGAGTGTACGTCGTTGAGTCTCAAGTGTACAACATTGGTTTCTAAGACGTACGGTGTTGGTTCTGGACCGTGTCGGTTTATTATTTATTTTTATAAAAAAGTCTTCTGGAGAGGGAAATTTCTTTTTTTTAGGAAAGGCGAGTATGAGACTTGGATTACAATTTTGTAATCCGTTCCTCATTCTGTCCATCTCTAAAATTCGTTGAAAACAATAACTATTTTCGACTTGACTCCTTCGCCAAGTCTATGTACTGTTTTTTTCCGACAGATTAACACTTGTAGTCGGTGTCCCGAGGGAGGGTCAAACACCCGTGTGGGAAAACTTTACGTCTCGTCCCCTCCTCGTCTCGTCATTGAGGACATATAACACCCGTCCCCGAGGGTCTCCCTTCTACTCGATACATATGGACAGGAAGTAATGGGAAATAAGTTAGTTGGTGAGCAGGAGGGTACTCCTCCGAATTCTCGGTCATTCCCAGTCGTCTACCGAACTCACAGTCATTTCACTTTTTAGGGAGGTATGCCTTCCTTTGTGGTCCTCGTCCCTTGTGTAGAAGTTGTGTTAGAAAGTAATCACACAGGTGATTTAATTTTCCGTTATGGATCAGTAGTAGATGAAACAGAAAAAGAAACTTCACAGATTGTAAAAGTGTCGCAATTTTCAACCCTACGTATCTTTAATTCCCTAAGGGTCTACCGAGTCTCCCATTTCTTAAGTGGACGGGTAAATCCTCTGAGCTCTTTACGTCCAACCTAAGCACCCAGCCCTTCTAGGGGACCTCTTTCTTTACCGTTGGATGAGGTCATAAGAACAGACCCTTTAGGTTCCCTGTTCCTCGGACCACCCGACATCAGATACCCCAACGTTTCTTAGTTTGTACTGACTCCTGTGTGTGTATCCTGAACCCTAAGGATTTTTTTCATAAACCGGCAAATTCTATTTCAACCAAGAGTCTCATCCCTCGACTCGAGACACCACTAGATCTCCCCACCCAACCCCTCCTCCCCCACACCCTTTTCTCCGGGTGGTCCTTCCCCTATATACATATATACATATACATATGTGTACATATATACATATGTCTCATATAAATATATACATATGTATATCGACTAAGGCAAGTAACATGTCGTCTTTGATTGTGTCGTAAGTAACATTTCGTTGATATGACGTTAAAATTTTTTTCTGTTTAAACCTGTTCTGTCCATGTAAAGCTCGGAGGTCCCCGGAATACCAGACCTCACTATTTGTTTGTACTTTACACACTCGTGTTCACAACGTAGTCAGTTCTCAACACCTTCCTCAGGTCTGTCTCCCCAGGTCTCTTCAGTGGACTTTTTTCACTACGAAATTACCCAAAAATCTGTCGTTTCTTCTCTCTCTCTCTAACAATCAACCTCTCGCCCCTCCCTTTCTTTTCCTTTTGTCTCCTCCTCCAAGGTTTATTTGACTTCAGCGAGTCAGTACAGTCTGAGACACTGGGGTACCTGACATCGGATAGTCCGAGGAGACAGGTACCCTAAAAGGTCCGTTCTCATGACCTCATCTAACGGCAAAGAAGGGATGGGTCCTTAGCTTGGACCCAGAGGGCGTAACGTCTGTCTGCGAATTGGCAGACTTGGTGTTCCCATCGGGGTTATTTGTCTTCGCGTATGCGTTTCTTGATACAGTCACACCCATACTTCCTGGTGCAAGGTGTCTTTTACTGTGCGTTTTCTTTAGGAGTTTCGAAACCGAAAGGGGGCACGGTTGAAGATTGAAACGTTTTATGAAATTTTGATGTGTATCCGAGTTCTTAAAAAGAAAAACCGGGACTCGAAAGTGGACGAAGAGAGTGAGACGAAGCATGATTCTATTTTTCGACGAACAGTTCACCACTAACCTTTGTCTTTGCCCTAAGTTCACTTTCTGATCGTCACTGTAATTCCTGATGCCGACTTTCCTTTTTGGTCTCTCTTTTTGTGTTGTAGCACTCCTCCCTCTGTTCCCATTGTCGAGATTTTAATAGGAATTCCCCTTCTCTAGTAAATTTGAGCATCTGTGTGAAGAATTTAGGTCGGTTTAAGCTTGTTTTGAGTGAACCACGAAAACCGCTATAAAAGGAAAAACGAGACTTCTTTTATAGGTGTAATAGTCTGAGAATTAATAGTCTACATAGATCCGTATTTTTCCGTCCCTCTGGTTTTTTCCGAGACAAGATAAAAATTACAACGGTCTCTGTCAGTGCGACTGGGATTATCGTTACTAAACAACTGAGGTAAATGCCGTGGGGACGAACCCTTAGGTCAAGGGGTTTCTCCCTCACAAGTCAGCGCAGGCAGAGAAACGGTGGGGTACCTGACGTCGGGTGGTCAGAGGAGACAGATACCTTAAAAAGTCCGTTCTTGTGACCTCACCCAACGGTACAGGATGAGGTAGTCAAGGGGTTTAGACGGTTATTATCTGCCTATTGTTGGTCCTGTAAGTTTCTGTTACTTACCTCTATGTTGAGTCCGGCGTTTGTACTCGAAGGAGGAGAGTCATAAGGGGTAGTCGTGGGAGTGTAGTCTCGATCTTCTTTGGAGTCACTGATAGAACAGGATGGGAAAGTCCGGTCACGTCCCCTGCGTCCAAACTAGGGACACCTCCCGTACCGTCGGGTGAGGTCATAAGAACGGACCTCTTAGGGTACCTGTCTCCTCGGACTGCCCGACGTTTCAGGTATCCCAGCGTTTCTCAGTCTACGTCGACTTCGCTGAATCGTACACGTATACGATTGATACGGAGGTCAAAAAGGAAGGAGAGACAACGCGACAATTCCGAATGTCCTTACAAGTTGACTTAAAGATAAATTAGAGATAACATCGAACCGGGGGGAAGGAAGAGTTCGTTTACCTCCTGGAGACGACGAAACGACCTTAATGTAAGGAACGAAGAAAGGAAACCCAAAAAAGGGAGACGAAAGACCGGTCCTACAAATAAATAGGCTGTGATAGGACATTTACAATAGAGTATACCAAAGGGGGTTAATCCCGATATTTTAATTATTAAAACTTCAGACGGTCTTCGGAGATTGTAAGGTTGTTTAGAACAGGTAATAGTAAAAGACTCCACTCAACACGATGGGTCCTCTCTGAGAGGGTAGTCTGATATAGACCTAAATTAGATAGTGAGAAGACGGATCTAGGAGAAATTATACACAACACGATTCTTCTTAGATTTTTATCCGGGGTTCTATAGGGTGGGACTAGGGACCCTGAAGCTGATTCTATAGTGTGGCCACTAATGTGACGTCATGTACCGTTTCCCTAAGACTTTTATATCAATTACAATGAGTAGTTAACTGTAACTCAAGTAGTTTTCCTTCTAATAAACATACCAGCACACTAATTAGATTAGTGAATTTGTAAGTCTATTAAGAGAGATTGACCACCGGAATTTTAGGATTTAGGTTTTTATCTGGTTCGGAAAAATATTACCGTCTCTATTCTCGACTTTCCGGTGGATCTTGTCAGTTCAGAGGTTTTAGGACTTCAAGAAAACTCACGTAAGATGACTACAGAGAACAGACAGGTTTATAAGCCTCAGTAAATATGCAGAGAGGGTCCGAAGTACCAAAGAAGTACACCAGGGAAGAGTCACTAACAGTCGTAGGACTCTGTAAGTAAGGTCAGACGAAAGACTTTAGAGCGGAGAAAGGAAGACAATATAAAGAAACATATTGACAGTTTAACAGACTAGATTATTGTTGATTTTACGGAAGAAAAGATTACGGGAAAATATGTCGTTAATGTAGATCCACGTCGGTGAAAATAAAAAATAGACGAACAGTATCAGGAACTATAGAGTAAAGGGAAAGTATAGACGGACTAAAAAGGCGGTTCTACAGTTGTAAATAGATTCCTCCATATAAAGACGAAATTGTGACAGCAGGATACGAACTAAGGTTTCGGAGGTAGTGAGAGTGACCCTCACTGGTTTCATATGACAGTTCTAAAGATAAAGGAGGAACTCAAAGATTTATTTTACCGAGGATCTTCACTTCATAAGATCCGTGTCCGTCCGAAAAATTAACGGAAGAAAAAAAAAAAAATTATTCAACTTCCTATTAACGAAATGTTACAACATAATCAAAGACGACAAAATACTTCACTTAACGATGTACGTATGTATATAAGGAAAGGAGAACTCGGAGTGAGGGTTGGTGTCGTATAGGGTGGGGAGGTCCAGTGGTGTCTCGAGACTCGACTCGAGGACACAATATCTCGTCGAAGGGTGATGGAGAGACAAAATGCGTGTCACCACATACTTACAATTAGGGTCAGAGGGTCAAGTAGGTGAGGGGAAGGGTGGCGGACTGAAATGTACGGGCAAGAGATATAGACGTAGAAACAAGAACGGGACTATTATCCCTAGACATGGTAAAAAGATCTAAAAATTAAAGGTTTAAAAATTATTAAGGACGGTTCTTTGATCGAATGAGAAGAAATGTCATTCCTAGAGGAAAATAAAATGGATAACTGATTATTTTATGTGGTGGCAAGACACCCACTTTCGTGTCAAAGTCAGAACCCTTTGATTTCGGTACCCGTCTTGGAGTTTTATTTGTTTGGGACACGGTTGAACTCTAGTGTCTCATCTCTTATTTGAGAGTTCTTGGTCATCTGTTCGGGTGAAAATATTCTATAACCTTGGAGACCCAAGTAGGAAACAGGGGAGTACAACGACCCTCTCAACCCCCGTCGTCCAAATCACGACGGATGGATCCGGACCGTTATTGTAAGATTTCATTCTTAAAAGACGTCATTCTAAGACGTCAGGTACTTTTCACATTGACGGAACCGTCGAATTTCACCAGTGGACATCTGGATGAGAACTGGCTACTGGAGTCCTTTTCATCTTTATGAGACGGTGAATAGTTCTGGTTTTGGAGATTGTAGACGGAGCCGAAGAGGATTTTATGATCAGGTTCGGTATGGACACACCAAGTTCCAGTTCAATGTCCTCTGGCTTTACTTCTAGATTTACTGGTCGTATAAGACTTCAGGTACGAATAATTTTAGGTGGAAACAAACATACTATTGTTGGTAAGTAACTACCTTTTCGGAGGTCTTCCCAGTGACCGTGGTCCTATTTTGGTTTTTGGTGGGAGTACCCCATGTTCGGTTACGTTTAATCAGTTTTAGGGTGTACCCGTGGTATTCGGTATTGAAACCCGGGTTTCGACACAAGGTTCGGTTGTTTAGGAGATAGTGTTACTGAATGTAAAAGTGGGGTTTATACAGAAGAGACACTAAATAGTACTAGACGAGAGTAGTTTACTTTCGTAAAAACACAGTCATTTAATACGGAGTGGAAAAAGATTAATAGCTCGTTTACTGTATACCTGGGACCTGACGTCTCTACCTCTAGTTTTACAGTCAAAGTGATGTCTATTTTCAATATGGTTGGTAATACCGAAGGTTCGTATCGGTTACTCGAACAATTGTGAGACTTGACTTGAAGGAGGGATTAGGGACGGGGTGGGAGAAACCATGTACTTCGAACGGGGGGAGTTTAACCATGTTTTATTTTTGTCATCTGGTCTTTGAAGGAGAAATTTCCATTCTTATACGGGGTTTTCTTCTCGGTTTTACCTAACTCGTTAAGTGATTATTTACTTTCAAGAAAGAAGGGATTCCCTCCTCTGTTTCTCCGGTCACGGAGCCCGGTCTACGATGATATTACCTCGTGAAAGACATACTTTTGTACTTCGGTTCCTCCTTCCTTTAAGTGAGGGGTTTTGTCTTAGAACCCAGTTAAATCTCACAGAAATTTCTTTGATTCTTTAATGTCTCCCCACCCTACTTTTCACTCTCCCTCCGAGTTCTCCTTCCCCTTTATATATATGTATATCGACTAAGTGTAACAACATGTCGTCTTTGGTTATGTTGAAACATTTCGTTAATAGGAGGTTTATTTTTAAAATTTTTAATTTAATGTATCCATCACACGATCAATAACTTACGGACGAAAATTTCAAATTTTCATATTCCTCACTTTGTTTGATAAACTAAGTAAGTAAGAAAGTTTGTTTTACATAACTTTTGGTTGTCACATCTTCCTTAACGATCGTTAAGAGAGAAAAAGTTTACTCCTTTGGGTCCTGATCTCTCTCTTTTGTTAGACTGGTAAGAGGGTATTGTGCAGACTCTGTCCCGAGTCCGGTTTTGGGCAGGAAGGTCCGTAGCACCCTACTTGTTTGTTATTTTGCACGCCAGGACCCGTTCAGAGCAGACTTTACGACGTGGACGAAGACCGGTGAACCTTCTTCCATAGCTGACCGTTGTTGACACTGGGACCTCTCTCTTCGGTCTCCTTATTCCCTTTTAAATCGTTTATGGTACACTCTGTGTCTTTCTCCCTTCGACCCTACCTTTCTCAAGAAGACGACCCCAGTCTACTGGACAAAAGTTCTGTACCTAAGTTCATACACCTCGACGATATTGAAACCTGTTGAGGAGACCGGAAGGACTCGGAGGAGGTAAAGGAAGGGGTATTAGTCTCTACTGTTATTATAGTGCCGGTGAGAACGTCTTATCTTCACTCTTACCTGGGCCTACTAAAGATATTTCGACTACAGTTACAATAAGTGTATTAATAATGCTAATTTTCTATTACCTCAACACTGAAGGGACCACCAAATAACCGATTCTGAGACACGAGGGTTACGTCCCCCGGGTCCAAGGTAGGGGCCAGTCCCTTGATCTAGGTGTCGGACTTTGATTCCACCTTCTGGGGTGCACGACGTTGGTTCTGATCCACGTCTGTTTATTTGTCTATAAATTTTTTTTTTTTTTTTTCTGCCACCTCGATTCTTATAAATAGTTTCTCCTTTTACTTCGGTTCAACTCGGGACCCTTTAGACACTATGTTAGGGAATACTGTTTTTTTTTTTCCTTTCTTATTTTGAACGGTCGGTAGGTAAGGGAATCTGTGAAAAGATTCGGAAACAACGTTTAAGTGTTGGTTCATTACGACACTAATAACACTAAGAGGTACTACGTCTACTTTTTTGTTCCGAAGTCTCTCCAACTCTTTAAACTGGTTTTATCGTGTCTCCTTCACCTCCTCAGTACCGACCTTACTTCACTTTCGGGCAGGAGAAAAGAGACGTGGGGGTGATGGTCAGTCATACAAGATCTTGTATCACGTCGAATCTCCCGTCTAGTGCCTCCCTCCAGTACTCGAACCTAGTTTACACTCAGACGGACCGACCGTCGAGTGAAAGGTGGTAGTCCGTTTCTCGTCTCACTACCCCAAAACCCCGGAATCTCAGTTTGAGGGAACGTAACGTAGTACAAAACGTGACTCGTCGACTTACCTACACATACACACACATGTATGCACACAATCAGTGCGTCAACACAGGTTGAGAAACTACTGAGGCATCTGACATCGAGAGGTGTGAGGAGACAGGTACTTTAAAAGACCCGTCCTTATAGCCTCACCCAACGGTAAAGGGGGAGGTCCCCTAGTAAGGTTGGGTCCCTAGTTTGGGTATGGAGGACGTGACGTTCGTCTTCAGTGGACCCTTCGGTGCGTTCCACTGAGTAGAGGCACGGAGGAAAAGGAGTAGACATTTTACCCTTATTGTTGTCCGGTTGTGAAGGTCTGCTAATATACTCTTGTGTATGCAATGACATATATCCTACGAACCCTGACGAACCGTTTCATGTAGACAATACCGACTTGACAAAAGTTTTCCCTTATCTTCCGTATTTGAAAATAAGAGTCTACATTCTAACTTCTCTCCTACCTTTCCACTATAAGTCCAAGAGAAGGGTGGGAGTCTGGAATTCCTGTGAAAAGAAAGGGGGGAAGAGAGAGATATATATACATAATGGTCTGTTTCTGGAGGACCTTCGTGGGATCTCGAGTCAGTTCATGGAACGAGTTGCAACTAAAACTAGCGTCGTTTTCCTTAAACCTTTTATTGTAGTTTCAGGATCCATGTTTTTGACTGAAAATTTTTATCCTTGCGATTTCGGTCAAGGTTCACATCAACGACCATATCAAGTATATAAATCCCTAATAAGATGGAAAAGAAAATTTGACTTGTTTGTAACTAACGTGACGGAATTACCCCGACCCATTCTTCGGGTACTGCTCTGTTTTTTTCCAAAACCGGTCTGTCGTACGATAGTGTAGGACTACATTCTAATTGGAGTGTCCACACTCCTCCCCTGTTCAGAACCGTCCTTCAAAACTGACATGTTATTCTTATTTTCTCCACAGTAAGAAGTGCTTGAAGGTACCTTTAACTCATTCACTACCCTTTTTAGTCATATAAGGGGGATTCGGAGTGTTATGAGTTATAATTGTACCGAAATTAAATTAATCCCTATTGAAAAGAAATTCCACCATAAAAACTGAATAAAAATAAAATAAAAAAAATTGTAAAAATTCAAGATGGAAATAAAGTTAAACCAAAAAACTTTATGTATTCGAAGAGTAAAGTTAATAACATATTACGAAGTTTTGATCAAATTTGTTTCTATTTGGGTTCTTCTTGGTCATTTCGTAAGGAATGAAATGCACACTACGGGGTTCACGGTGTATGTACCATTATATAGGGTCTTTTCTTGTCTATTATCAAGTCGTCTAATATCTCGTTAGGATTTTCAAATGTGTTTCGGTTTGTAACGGAGGGAAGATCAGGTGAATAAAAGGAAATTAAACTAGAACCGAGATAAATAATAGAAAGACATTATTAGGGATACACTGTAGTCAAAGAATTCACAAGGTTTATTGATGTGTATGGAGAAATTTATCGAGACGTTGTAAAATCTTGTAAGTTGGTTAGAAAAAGTACTCTTTTTCTACCACCATAAAAACCGAATAAAAATTTCGATTATTAGTGTCGTTACTTCCCGAGATCCACCGATGAAAACGTCTTATGACTACTCTTCGATGTATAAAAACCTATATACCGGGGGTTTATATAGAACTAGAGTTTTAGGGTACAGATTTCTTTAGTAGTTGGTACATTTCTTTATATTTGTGTATACTAGTTATGTCGTAACATACACGGTCCGGTTTTTTTTTTTTTTTCCCTTTTCTTTACAAGTCTTTACGTACCGGTCTCTTTATTTAACATCTTAGCTACTCTACCTTATGGTCCACCTATAAGTNAAAAACCTATATACCGGGGGTTTATATAGAACTAGAGTTTTAGGGT
Organism: Capra ibex; assembly: GCA_006410555.1. Classification (NCBI taxonomy): domain Eukaryota; kingdom Metazoa; phylum Chordata; class Mammalia; order Artiodactyla; family Bovidae; genus Capra; species Capra ibex. The sequence goes on along the minus strand of SJYO01049755.1, from coordinate 56,894,840 downwards.
CCAGATTTCTTTAGTAGTTGGTACATTTCTTTATATTTGTGTATACTAGTTATGTCGTAACATACACGGTCCGGTTTTTTTTTTTTTTTCCCTTTTCTTTACAAGTCTTTACGTACCGGTCTCTTTATTTAACATCTTAGCTACTCTACCTTATGGTCCACCTATAAGTTGACTGTTAGTGACACTCGTTAACACTTTACTCGTCTAATAATCTTTTACTCAACATATTGGTATTAATACACGTAAGTAAATGTATCTTTCTTATCTTTGGATCTTCCTACACACATGTAGTTTTACTTGTGTCACCAATTAAGCTCTCGTCATCCTGAGCCTTAAAAACACAGGAGAAAGGACGAAAGTACACGATAGGTTTAATAAAGTCCATTTAAAGTGTCATTCATAGTGAAGTGTTATTCTTTTTTTAGTTATGTGTTAAAAATGTATCCTACTCAATCATGATGAAACATTTCCATTTCTCCTACGACATCTATACGTCTTTTGTATATTCACAGCAGGGTCATCAGACGACACTCAATTGCCTCAGTAGGTGCAAGAACTTGATGTGCAGATCGGAAGTACACTATCTCTTTCTCTGTCCCAAAACTTCATCTACTATTCTTTTTTCGTGGGGTATAGTGGAGAAGAACTTGTGTTTGGGAATTAGATTGAATCGAAATTAAAGGAACAAACATTTCACTTCTAGTCCTCAGGTTTGGATACGCGACTCCTGAGTCCACTTTCTATTTCGTTAACTTGTTTCGAACGAACGTCTCCCTAGAGTTAGTTCCACTCCACAAAATGAAGTAGACGGATAAACTTTTGACTTAACCATCTTTAAGGGACGACAGGTCACGAATCCTAAGACAGGACAGTGACGACTCCCCCGTCCAAGATAGGGACCGACCCCTTGATCCTAGGGTGTTTAGTGACCCACTCCGTTTTTTATTTTAATTTTTGGCTCAACCACAGCAATTCACTCTATTCCAGACTTTACGTTCACACCTCACCTGTTCTGTCTTTTACTCGTAGGTCACTTCCGTCGAACAAAAAGAGAGGAGAACCCACCGTGGACCTGAAACAGAGGGGTGAGTTCGGAGACGAGGGAAGACAGGAAAATCCTGTATTCTGTCTTTCGGTTGTCTTTCGACGATGAAGACGGTGTCCATTCCTCCCCACTCCCCCGACGGAGTTGTGGACAACCGGGGTTCTTCTATGGTGGAACAGACAACGAGAGAGGGACGTCCGGTCAAGACGTAACCACTCGTGGTCAGGTCGGGTGTGGACCTTACGACGACGGACTTTGGGGTTTAGAGGTACTGACCCAAACGGTCGACGACGAAGATATCGGTGTCTTTCTGTCGAAGACCAATTTAGAGCGGAAGGTTCAGAGTTACACTCACGGTGACGAGATTGTCTTTGAGTCAAATTGGTCTTGGGATCAATATTCCCCCAAACTCTTTACATTAAAAATCTGGTGGTCAAAATGTTTTTATTTTCATACCTTCCTTCAACATACCTTTCAAATTACGAGTGGACGGTCTAGCTGGACCATGGAAGGAGTCTGTGATCTTGTTTCCGTAAGAAAGGGACTTGGGAAAAGAAAACTCCTAGGATGTATAGTGTTTTCATGTAGTTTTTGTTTAAATACTTTCATGTATACATATGGTGACAAAGAACCCTAGACTATGAGTCGTTAAACAACAACGAGTCAACGATTCGGACAGACTGAGACGCTGGGGTACCTGACGTTGTACAGTCCGAAGAGACAGGAAGTGACAGAGGGTCTCAAACGAGTTTAAGTACAGGTAACTCAACCTCTACGATAGATTGGTAGAGTAGGAGACAGAGGGGGAAGAGGAGAACGGGAGGTAGAAAGGGTCGTAGTCCCAGAAAAGGTTACTCAACTGAGAAACGTAGTCCACCGGTTTCATGACCTCGAAGTCGAAGTCGCTGTCAGGAAGGTCACTTATAAGTCCTAACTAAAGGAAATTCTAACTGACCAAACTAGAGAAACGTCAGGTTCAATGAGAGTTCTCAGAGAAGAGGTTGTGGTGTTAAGTTTTCGTAGTCAAGAACCTATGAGTCGGAAGAAATACCAGGTCAAGAATGTAGACGTGTACTGATGACCTTTTTGGTATCGAAACTGATACGCCTGAAAACAGTCGTTTCACTACAGAGACGAAAAGTTATACGATTCAAATAGTATCGAAGAGAAGGTTCCTCGTTCCCAGAAAATTAAAGTACCACCGTCAATAGTGGGTGTCACTATAACATCGGGTTCTTTTATTTTAGGCAGTGACGAAGGTGAAAGAGGGAAGATAAACGGTACTTCACTACTTTGATCTAAGTACTAGAATAATAAAAAAAATTGTAACTCAAAATTCGTTTGAAAAGTGAGAGGAGAAAGTCGTTACCGTGTCTTGTTGAGTATGTGGATTTGTGATCAAGTACACAGATTGAGAAACCCGTATGTCCTTTACAAAGAAAATGGTGTTTAAGAACTTTATACCCCGAAGGAACCACCGAGTCTACTATTTCTTAGACGGACGTTCCGCCCTCTGGACCCAAGTTAGGGACCCAACCCTTCTAGGGGACTTCCTCCCGTACCGTTGGGTGAGGTCACAAGAACGGACCTCTTAGGGGTATCTCTGTCCCCGGACCGTCGGATGTCGGGTATACAAGAGTTTCTCATCCTGTGTTGACTCACTGAACTTTCTACCGACTCAGGTTTACACACTTCGAAACACTTACCTCTACCTGTGTTAACGCGTACCTAGTGGACACACCCCTTTTACGAATTCCTTCTCCTTTCTAGTTCGTTGATGAGATAACTGAGAAAGGAGAGTTCCTACGTAATCGAAAACCATATTATTTCGTAGTCGAAGGGTTCCTACGGTTAATAGGTAACTAGAACTTAGAGAAATATAAGGTTGATCACTAAAGTCTCCATGAGTCTTAATTGAATCCTAAGTCTTATGTACGTATTCAGTTGATTCTTTGTAAAACGTTACAATTTGTTACGTGAAGTGAGAATTTTAACGTATAAGAACTCGAAGTCACACTGTACATACCCTACAAAGAGGTTATGAAATATAACCGTTGGACCACCCGTTACCCACGTTCTTTACACTTCTGATAAAAGTATGTATATAAATTTTTCTGAATTAATGTAAATTTTTAATTTATTGACATAAACTTACTAAAAATGATTTTACAACTATAATTCGTTAGAATTATTATAACATATAAAATTAAAATTATTCGTTATGACTTTCAAATATTCTGTTGTAAAACCTCTGTATACGTTTTACTACAATTAAAAAGTTTACAAATATAAAATGTCTTTACTTTAACTGTGAAAACGAACGTAAATCGAATGTAAAATACCTTTATATAAGATTAAAAAGTATGAAACTTATCTTGAGATAAAATATAAAATTAGAACGACTCATGAAATCAGTAATCTTGTGTTTGTTGTACTTGTGAAAGATAAAATTTTCATATTCTTTAATAAAAACGACTTTACTTCAGTTCTTTTTATTCAAAGTACCTTATTTGTATATGAGTAAATACTTAATACGTAGTGTTACAATCACCAGGTAGTTGTCTTATTGGTCTGTACTCGTTAGTAGTAATTCAAGTCAACGACTACATAAAACGACTGAAGGAGGGAAAAAGGCTAAGGAAAGAACCCTATTACCTTTTCTGTCGATTAGAAATGCCATGGACTGTCCAGGGACTACAAACTTCCACTGACGTTCGGACCCTTTGAAGAGAAGGGGTTTAGATTGAGTCTGATTCATATACAAGAGGTAGAAGTACGTAAGTCAGTGAAGTGACGACAACACTCTTCGGAGATCTCTCCTAATACACACACACACCACCCCCGTCCCGCTCCCAATAGGGTCCACCGGACCACCATTTCTTAGGCGGGCGGTTACTTCCTTCTAGGGGACTCTTCCTTTACCGAAACGTGGGGTCTTAAGAACGGACCCTCCAGGGAACCTGTCTCCTTGGACTTCCTGATGACAAGTACCCCAGGGTTTCTCAACCTGCACTGATTCGTGTGTGTGTAATGCACACCCCGTAACACGAACCACGACTTGCTTTTCTTCGTTTTTGTACACCGAGGACGATATTTCTGTCGTCTAAGGTCCCTGAAGGGACCACCAGGTCACCGATTCTGACGTTCGAGGGTTAAGTCCCTTGAGACCAAACTAAGAACCAGTCTCTTGATCTAGAGCGTACGACGTTGATCTGGACCGTGTCGGTTTATTTGTTTATATATATAAAAATTCTGTAGTCTAAGGTCGTTTCTTTTAGAAACCCGTTCTAACAAACTAAAAACCATCAATCAGGAAAATTTAGGTTATGGTTGTTGTTTTACTTTATAGAAACGTATTCCTATAAGGATTTATGCAAGAAAAATAAGTGAGATAATAATTCGTTAGAAATTGTTGTTTTAGAACAGATAAGAACCCCTGACCCCTAAGATTCTACCTGTTTTTACAGTACCAGTTTTAAGTTTCAGTTTACGAGACCCGTCTCTGTGTCAATGACACACTATTCAAATTACTGTCTCCAGTCACATCCTACAATACTCGTACAGGAAAAATAAGTGATTATTAAAATAAAATGAAGTATAGTAGGAGTTTGATGGTTGGATACATTGGTTGAATGAATAAATGACAGTAGTAAAAGAATGAAGTGACTTTAAGGAATTAGGTGTCTTTAGATCGTAGATCGGGTGGGAGGCGAATATGACGGGTTTGTTCCAGTGGTCACTGGAGAGTTTTTTATTTAGGTTACCCATAAAAGAGAGGAATAGAACTAGACGTCCCTGTATACGAAGGAAGAACTTCATTGAAAGAGGTGACCAAAGATACCGTGGAGTAGGAGGGTCACTCAAGAGATTCTAAAGACCGATTGGGTAGAGTCGGAGGAAGTACTGAGACGATTAGAGAATTTCGAGTCAGGATATATTCAAAGGGTGTATACACTCGATATTTATACGAACTACTAACGTTGGTATTTATATGACCCACTAACGTTGACATTTGTGTGATTTATGACTGTTTCGACGTAGACTGGTTTTAGAAAGAAGACTCAATACTGTACATATATGTTAACGGTTTGGTTAGGGAGAGTCCACAGTGACTTCGGGTAATGTAAATCCGTTTTGATTCCATAAAAACAAGGAATCAGTCTCGACATTCTTGTATACATCTCTCTTGTGTACACTACCTTGGAACGTTCTTTCACCTCAAAATAATAAAATTATCTTTATAAGTCTATTGATGTGTATAAACCCTGGGTAGGTTATAGGAACGTACTTGCAGAAGATCGACAACTAACAAGGACAACGATTTTACAAGAACCTTCTTTGTTTGTTGTTGGTGACAAGGTGACCAATCTTTTTAGATAAGGAAAAAAGAGGTAGAAAGAGATGTTCATTTATTTCTCTCCCTCTACCCCTTTCCGTCTCCTTATTTTCATGTACCAATAGTGTCTACCTATTGTTTCTGCTACCACCCTCGTACGTTGGACAGGGATTCCCCTCGGATCCTGAGTTAGTTGACGTCTATTTAGTCTCTCTTTTGTCTCGATTTCCATTAAAACAAGTACAATAAGACTTGAGTCATTTTCTCACTCACTTACAATCAGTACAGACTGAGACACGTTGGGGTACCTGACATCGGGTGATCCGAGGAGACAGGTACTTTAAAAGGTCCGTTTTTATGACCTCACACATCGGTAAGGGAAGAGGTCCCCTAGGAGGTTTCCATTAAAACGGGTACAATAAAACTTGAGTTATTTGCTTCACGAAATTTTTATCTCGGTAAGTAATTGTTAGGTTTTCCTACGGAGACCTCGAAAGGTACCCTCACGGAGGAACAGTAAGTCGAGAATCAAGTTTACGGTAGAGAAGTCTCTCCGGAAGAGTCTAGGGGATGATCGGTAGGGTTAGAGTGGAGTGAGAGAATGAAGAAGTGTAAAACAAGGAAGTGTCGATAAATATGGGTAAACTTTAAGAGAATAAATAGACTAAAAAACGAACGCGTAAAAGTCCATGGGTGGTTGGTGAGGTCCTCTTATGTTCAACGTACTTTCGTTCTACTATAGACTTAGAATTTTCTGAATCTGAAGACAAGTTTCGGGTTCAACCATCCCCTGTCCCGGGTACAACTTTAGTCCGGAAGATACAGGGCACGAAAGAGACGCCAATTCCGAGAGATAGTAGAAGAAAGGTATTTTGTCAAAACTTAGGTTAGAGTTTCTTAGTAGAGATGGTTCCCCAGGTGAAGACCGTTTCTCTGACAATACGTTCGGACTGACCCCAGACACAGAGACCTACGACAATTACTTGACGTTCACCTCCCTGTCATGACAGACCACCTTCCAGACCTCGACAGGAAAGGGAATAATGTCGAACCGGACCTAGGGGTAATTGTGGTGGTACTACTACCCGACCTTTTCGACCTCCCTCTTGAAAAATTTTTATTATTATTCCGACTAGTCTTACTGGATTGTTTCACTTTTTACCTCTTCTGTGTTTGGGGACTTGTACCTGACGGACGAGACTCAATAAATTTCAGAGAAAGGATTTTCCACGGTTTAGAATGACAGACTACTAGAGTCTCCGAACGTAGGAAGGGGGGTTGGGGGACGGTAGGGGCTTGGGCGGTGACTTTACATTATTTATCAGAGGTTCGAGTAGGAGACGACTCAGTAGACCTCGACCCTTGGAGTACGTAGAGTCCCGGAGTAGGCTCTAGCTTAAGGAGAAATATTTGTCAAGAGATTTCTACTTGTCTGTGTACCAAGTACTTACTAGGTAGTGAGTCCGTCGAAGAATCTCTGGTGACGAAGACTACTCTTACCAAGTGTAAAAGATTTATTTGGTAGTTTCACTTTCACAATCAGTGAGTCAGCGTAGACTGAGAAACGCTGGGGTACTTGACATCGGGTGGTCCGAAGAGACAGGTACCTTAAGAGGTCTGTTCTTATGATCTTATTCACCGATAAGGGAAGGGGTCCCCTAGAAGGGTTGGGTCCTAGCTTGGCCCCAGAGGACGTAACGTCCGTCTAAGAAACGGTAGACTCGGTGGTCCCTTTATTAGGTACGGTCGTGGGATTGAGTCGACAATTTTTATTATTATTTTCAGGGGGTTTATACCTAATCCGTGATCGTCGTAAATGAGTCCGTCCCAAAAGATTTTTTCGATGACCGAAGAGAGAAATTTATCTACTTATCTTAAAGTCTTAACCATTCTTAAAACCTTTGATAGAGTCGGGTTGTGGAGGGTTACATACAATATGATTTGTGTTCTTGACGTCCTGTAATAACACCCTTTCCCTCCGAACCCTTATTTTATTTAAGTCACTTACGATACAAAGTACTTCAAGTTACCCAAAGAAACACATTCTTGAATATCACAGATTCCATATGACCCTTTGAAATTAACCCTTTTTTATATTCTATAATGCATAAGAGTAATAGGTACCCTGGGAAACAGAACCCTGTAAAACAACGTAGCCACAACATACCCTATGATTAAACCTTTTACCATCAGACCAGAATGAAAAGTATTCATTCAGTGAAAACAGTCCCTTGTCAAAATACACACACAATATGTTTTAAAAGGTCTACAAGGAAAGTAACTTTAAAATACCTTTGGATTTAATCTCCTCCACTTATCGACTTGTGTTCCTTCAAATCACCTTACATGAACCTAATTGTAGGACCGTATGGGTCGACACTCTACACACCAGACTCCTCTCGACACAATATGGGCACTCTTCTGAGTCCAGTTGGGTCAGTTCTCCACTCGTCGGTCGCAAAGGACGACCCCTCCCTGTCGTCGCGTCCCCAACAAGAACAAGTCAACGGTTCAACACGGGCTGACACTAGGGTACTTGAAGACGTGTGGTCCGACAGGAAGTGGCAGAGGGTCTCAAACGATTTGAGTTCAGGTGACTTAGTTACCACGGTAGGTTGGTAGAGTAGGAGACAACGGGGGAAGAGGAGTACGGAAGTCAGAAGGGGTCGTTGTCCTAGAAAAGGTTACTCAGTCGAGAAGTGTAGTCCACTGGTTTCATAACCTCGAAGTCGAAGTCGTAGTCAGGAGGGTTACTTATAAGTCCCAACTAGAGCAAATCCTACCTGACCAACCTAGCGGAACGTCAGGTCCCCTGAGAGTTCTCAGAAGAGGTCGTGGTGTCAAACCTCTGGTACGTAGCCTGAAGTCGACACGTCGAGTAGGTGTCGACCATAGGGGACACCAGACGGGCACGGGAATCGTCCATAGACCAAGAGAACCAGTTTTCAAATATTGGCGAACTGAAAAAAGACCTTTTTACGGTACAAGGAGAAGTACAGTTTATCTGATGTCGACACCTATAGCTCAGTTGTTGTTAAACAATCCCTGGACGATCCTCGTTCGTGACACGATCTTTGACCGTTACGTTTATATTTGTCTGATCTCTCTTTAATTCCAGTGGTAAGACCCGAAGAGAGTGAAAGTAAGTGTATCTCAGAGAGTGGGACTAAGATCGAGCGTAGGGTTCAGGGAGGAAGACGGACTGAAGGTCCCTTTTCTCTCATGGACAGTACTATGATAGGAAACCCCTGAAGGAACCACCAGGTCACTGACTCTGAGACGGATCGTCACGCCCCCTATGTCCAAGCTAGGGACCAGTCCCTCAAGTCTAGGGCGTACGGAGCGACGGTTTTTTTTTTTCTTTTTTTCTTTTTGTATTTTGTTATAAATTATTTAAGTTACTTCTGAAAATTTTACCAGGTGTAATTTTTTTTTAGAAATTTTTTTACTATGGTAGGAAACCTTAGAACGAGAGGTCGATATACAAGTAGGTAGTACTGTAGGAAACTCGCACACGTATTACGGTCCACGAGATTTTCCATTAATCTCCTGTGTCTACTCGTTCTATATCTGGGACGGAAGTTCCTTTAGTAGTGACTCGTTTGGCGGTACCGGTTGGAGATCCACCTATTATCTTGTGCGAAGACTTACAACGTCTTTTCTTTCATCTCCGGAGGTAAATATTGACTTTCAATCTTTAAAACGAGATGGAACTGGTTGACTCATAGAGGTTTTTTCGGGCGATCGTAAAGATAAGGAATCAACGGTGTACAGGTCCTTACTAGATGGACTAGAGAACAGGGTTCAAAATCCATTTGTTTCTTATAAATGTATTGTAAATTGTCCTAGATTCATGAAAATTGCACGTAAGAATTAGAAGTGTTATCGGACCACTTTATCCACAAATAGTGATTATAATATTGTAGTTACCATCAACAATAACACAATCAGAATCGTAGACATAGTATTCGCTATGTTGACAATCATATTGTCCTCACTAGCATATAGACTGTCCGGGTCTTGTTTCGATATATACGAAACATATATACATAAGAGGATTCTAATAATTTTCATGAGTGAACCTTCGAGTCTTGATGGGTCCAAACAGTTACTGTGTAACATACTAGGGAGTCAGTAATCGTGTCTAAGTTCATTCCGAGTCTCTCCGGTGTTCCCTACAAGTTCTAGTGTGTCGACTACTTACCTGTTCGAGACTAAACTTGTCTCCAGGAGAGTAAGATTTATGGTAAATAAGAGTTCGTAGTGTTCGTCCTGTTTAACGAAACACTCTTATTTCTTCGGGTGTTTATCCCTCCGCGAAATATTTGACACTCTACTGTACGTGGCGAACCTGTTACACGTCAATGATTATTAGGTAGTAGATAGCCAGGAGTGGTTCCCGAGCATAGTCCTCCTCAGTCAGTATCTTCGTCGTCGGGTCTCCTCCGACTCTTCGGTGTCACCTACACTGGGTCTCCCTTCTTTGAGACGAGCGTGTAGTCGTTTCTTTTTAGGGAAGTTGTTTCATTTCGGTACTTTGTCCGACCTACTGTGTCACAGACTGCGGTTCTTTCCCTTTCTTTTTTCTTCCCGGTCGTGAAAAGGACCACTCTGTGTACTATGGAGACAAGTACCCTACGTCACCTTGTACCGTAGACCACTTTCCTCCTCTTCCTTCGTACCGTAAACAGGGTTTCTCTCTACTTGGGTACGGTTCCTGTTGTTGATGGAGAGGTCCACCTTTTTCACAGTGGAATCCTCACAATTGATGGAGGGTCCGACTCGTCTCAGGACAGTGCCACTCCTATCTCTCCTTTCGACGAACCACCAGTAACGGAAAAAGTTGGGATTGTCTGTAAGACATCGAGAAGTAAAAACGGGTCAAGATAACTCTTTATTAACTGTATTGTAATGTCCCTTTCAAAGTCCACGTGTCATGTTACCAAACTAAGTGTATCTAACATGTTGCCAATGACTCTATTCAAATCAATTGTAGGTAGTAGAGTATCTCTATGTTACTTTCTTTTTTTTTCGTACTGATAAAGAACATTAATCTTAATCCGTTTAGTTAATACTACATTTGTTATAATTATAGACAATTCTAAATGGACGAATTTCAATGTTACTATTGTACACTTTTTATAACTGATTTAAGAGTAGACAAGAATGCCAGACAGTTTATTACATTAAGATCAGGAAATTTATCCGAAGACGAAAGAGACCACACTAAAACAGGACGCGTCAACCAGGAAACTTGTCATTAGTAAATTAAGGTAGGTCGAAGAGAGGGTTTATTTACGCACGACGGTTGGGTACCTCCTCAGTTACCTGTACCTATACTCGGGTAGTTCCGGGGTCTTGATAGAAAGACCAACACTTGATTTCCGACTGTCTCTAATAGGGAAGTTCCACCTATTACTACTTTTGCTCGTGGTCAATAGAAATTCTTGCCAGTCAAATCCCCGACCTCGTTTCCTACCTAATGTGTAACAACTTCGTCTCCGTTACCTAATACTTCCGCCAGGTTGACTTCATTGTGACCGTTGAAACTTTTACAGACATATCGGTTGCCAAAGAGAACCCCCGAAACTTTAATGTGGTGGACACCAAAATGCCAACTTCACACCAAGTCCCGGACACGTATAGTCACCTGTCGTGAATCATCGACGCCTCCTTCTACGTCCCAGTCTTCTGTTTCTCCTCCTCCTACACTTTGAGGATTCATATAGACCTTTCGCAAGACACGGACCTTCACCATCATTCCAAGGGGTCTTTTTTCATTTCGAACGACGACGACTCCTTCTACTACTACTACTTCTACTACTGTTAAAACTACTCCTTCAACTTCTTTTTCGAGGTCATCTCTTTAGACATTCTCTATGAGGTCCGTTTTTACGTGTTTTTAGCTTAGTCTTACCTTTTCTGAGTTTTGCCAGTTGTGGTTCTAGTTTTCCAGTTCCTAGGAAGTTTTATTGTCCTTTTTTTTTTGTGGATGCTGCGGATTTCCTGGATCGAGACAGGAATTCTGTAATTTCGTTTTTACGTTCGTTCATATCTTTTTGTGTAACTTGTTAGGACCCGTGATGACCATTTGATTCGGGTTTCCACCCCTCTCCTTTTCTTCTCTGTGTGTATCAGGTTTGACTCATAGTAGTTGTTAGGTCTGACTGCAGAAGATCAAATTAGAGTCAGGGGAAAGGACCAACCGGTGGGTGCGGAGGAAGGTCCGACCTTCGTTAGTTGACTAGAGGATTTTGTGAAGCTGACGACACTAAGTCACTTGGAATATGAAACGAAAGATAAACACGCTAACGGAGTGGAGACTGGTACATAAAGGGATCGACGAGTCATTTATAAACTTAGTTTTTTAATTTTTTCCCGAAGGGACCACCGAGTCGTCAGTTCTTATGTGGACGGTTATGTCCTCTACACCCAAACTAGGGACTCAACTCTTCTAAAGGACCTCCTCTTTACCGTTGGGTGAGGTTATTGTGTGAACGGACTCTTTAAGGTGCCTGTCTTCTCGGACAGTCCGTTGTCAGGTGCCCGAGTGTTTCTCTGCCTGTGCTGAATCGTTGATTTGTTGTCGTTGTCAGAAAATTTTATAAGAGGAACACTACTCTTGAGAACCCTAGATGAGAAAATTGTCGAAAGAATTTATTGTATGTCGTCACGATTGACTTCGGTAGCACGACATATAATATGGTAATCATGAACAAACAGAATATTGACTACGTCGAAAAGTAAACTTCAACTCCATCCTTTCTCTTTCGATTCATACTGACTCGTGAACGAAATTCGGTCCATACGAGTGAACTGTTTATAAAAGTCTCGAGGAGTATACAAAGATCTGCGTCTGAATCTGTAAAGTAACACGTTTTGTCTATTTCTCGGGACGGGAGTTTTCTCGAAGTTAATACCTCCCTCTCCGTGTGTCAAATGTTATTTTCGTTATTTAGTCATGGAAGACTCAGAATAAGTGGAAACGAGGAAGTAATAAGACATATTAAATTCATGTACATTCTGCTTCTGTTCCTACTTACTTACTAATTTTAGATCTGTCCATTTTAAACCGGGATGTCAAAGGACTCCCCTGTAAGACCTTTCTTTTTTTTTAATTCGTAGAACAATAAGATGAGGTAGTCCTTCCCATCGTCGTCTGAAGACACCTGTACGTAAACGTGTAGAAAAAGAATTTATCCGACAGGTTAAATGTATGTAAACATACAAGGTAAGTTTCTTTGAATGACAGTCATACATTTAATGAGTCGTGTAATTTAAGAGGAAAAGAAGAATAGTAAAAAAGAGTAAAAACGACAAAGGAGGAGTATGAATTTATACGTATGAAACACGTTTAAAGAAGGTATAAAGATATCACGGAAGGTTACCGTATATAATAAAATTTATTTTAATCTATTAATATATGCGGAATACACATATACTTATTATATGTAAGACTCGAAAGTAAAAAAACAAATAAAACGCCCCGACGAGGGATGTCGTACACCCTAGAATCAAGGACCTAGTCCCTAACTTGAGTATGGGAGTCGTCACTTTCACACCTCAGAATTGGTGACCTGATAGTCCCTTAAGAGAACTTGAAAATAATTAGTTCCTTCGATGTAAGGATGTTAAATCATAATTTTATGAATTAAAACATAGGTGGAGAGAAAGTTTGTGGTTCAAAATATACTACTCTTGGGGTTCAGTTCTAAAGGACTGGGTCGATACGGTGATTGATCGACACATTGGATTTCCTTTATTGGTGTAGAGATGTTTAGAGATGAAGAAGTCAGTCTACCTTTCCAACCCCAAGAATCTGTGTTTCGTGTGTAGGATCCCAGTTAGGTAAAAGTCTAAGTAGAATGTACCACGACGAACTCACACCCTGAGGTTTAACGGGTACCACCGGATTATGAATACACAATTAACAAAACTATGTAGGAGATCTCTTCGCTGAATCGTCGTCGTCGTCGTCGATCTCTTGACACTCCCAGCGTCTCACTATTTAATTCTTATAATGAAATCTATACTACAAACCACCCGTTACGTGTAGTGACCTTGACTTTCTTATTGATCCTCAGTTCTGGGGAAGGTATCTCATTGACAACGAGGTAATTTTCTCTGGTGACTCGGGGTCCCTACGAACAAAGAACCTTCTTTCCGATACTGGTTGGGTCTGTCGTATAAGTTTTCGTCTCTGTAATGAAACAGGTGTTTCCAGACAGATTAGTTCCGATACCAAAAAAGGTCACCAGTACATACCTACACTCTCAACCTGATATTTCTTTCGACTCACGGTTTCTTAACTGGGAAAACTTGACACTACAACCTCTTCTGAGAACGTTCAGGGAACCTGACGTGTCTCTAGGTTGGTCAGTTTGGATTTCCTTTAGTCAGGACTTATAAGTAACCTTCCTGACTACGACTTCGACTTGGAGTTTATGAAACCGGTGGACTACGTTTCTTGACTGAGAAACCTTTTCCGGGACTACGACCCTTTCTAACTTCCGTTCTCCTCTTCCACTACTGTCTCCTACTTTACCAACCTACCGTAGTGACTGAGTTACCTGTTCACAAACTCGTTCGAGGTCCTCAACCACTACCTGTCCCTTCGGGTCGCACAACGTCAGGTACCCCAGCGTTTCTCAACCTGTGTTGACTCGTCGACTTGACTTGACTTGATACTTCTTTAAGACTGAGGACGGAGACCATCTTAGACTGGATGAGGGAGGAGGTCGAGTATGAGAGTTCAGGACACTCTTTAGATTCTTTTTAGGATTATTTTCAAAGAAGTAAATCAATGCGTGATGAAGAATAGTGATAATGAGAACATTAAGAACGGTGCTGAGGAAGACACCGTGCGACGAACAAACACTCGTCTTCTGCAGTGTAGCATCCTTGGTCTGGTGGACCTAAGTTTAGGACCAAGACGGTCCACTGGACCCTGTGTACCACTGGACCCCGTAACTAAATTGGGTAGACTTGAGGAGGTAAAATTTTACCCCTGTTATTGTCTTGGATGTAGGGTCCCAACGACACTCCTAATTTTCTCAGTTTGATACGATTCCGGAATTTTATCAAAGACCTTGTAAGATCTCGTAATTAATATCTTTCATAGTAAGTCTCGGTCTCTCTACCCGTCAAACACTGGAGTCTATTTCATTGTAGAGGTTCTAGGTCAAAAAAGTAGATACTTTATCCTTTTAAATCAGATATTTCGTCATTTTGAATTACACTTTTATGTGTATTTCATCCCAACCTGTGAATCTTCCATAAGTAATGTAAAATTGAAAGGGAGATCAAATTTTTAAAAAACAAAACAATTAAGAGACACTTTTTTTTTACAACGGAGGTAACTCGGTGTCTGTGACACGAAAGTTACTTAATGTACTTAAGTCACTTAATACAAAAATCACCATATCTGTCTATCATGAATGGTCGGGGACTAAGGTCTGATTAAGGTCTGATTAAAGTAAAAAAAGAAAAAAAAAAATACAAAGAAGACATCGAAGAGTTCTCTTTTTGTCGTTAAATTAAAATAAATCAAGTCGGAAAGTTTCACACGTCTTGAGTCCCACTTACCTCACTAAAAGTAAGAGTAGACTACGTTGCCTCTAATAATTTACGTACATTCCGAAATTGACAAAGGAAGGTAAAAAGAAAGTGACTTCTAAAGGAGTTTCGAGGATAGGTAGTCCCGACTGTAACTTCCAGTACTCTATTAATACTGGGAGTACACTCCGTCTGTTGAATATGGGACTCGACATCAGAAGACTAGACATTCCGTCCCCATTATCATCGATGTCTCACATACTACTTCTAATTTGCACTGTTACGCGACTCCCATGAATCGTATTACGAGCTGGGTCACAAACCTTAATAAAACCACTACTACTACTTCCATTACTATTACCACTACTACCTGAAACGGACTATAGGTATTGGTGGTTTCCGTTTCCGAAGAAAATGGGACGTCCGTAGGGTGTTCGTAGAAAGATGTTGAGAGGGTAAAATTTTCGGACGCACAATCCCACATTTCAGACTGAGGATGACTTTTCACTCTTTTAGGGAGTAATATTCGAAGTGTTCGATTTCGATTTTTGTTGGAACGGTCATCCTGTGTCCTTTCCGAGTTGTCTCTTAGGGTATCGTAGACAAGGGGTTTATCTTCGAGGTAGGTCCAACCTCCCGACCGGGGTCCAGTCGTCAGTTCGTCCCATGTATCACCGATACAATGGTTCAGGTTCAAACTAGACGAACGGTGTGTTGTCCTGTTACTTAGACTCTGTTCCTCAGCTTCGTTCCTTATCCTGAAATAAGTCTTTCGGAAGACTGGTTCTTCTACCGTCTGATTATAGAGTTTTATTGGTAGAATGGACCCAGACCTACGGTCCAACAAAACATTTAGTCTCTATCCTCCGGTACTCCTTCGTTTCATTTTACGGTAAATTAAAACGTTTACAGAGGGTCTTACCGTTCGGAGTCCGTCCCTATACACATGTAAAGAAGGAAGGACGGTAGATGTCCCAAGACTTGTTTCCGTGAGACTGTCAGTCCGTCTCCCCGTCCTAAGAGACTCCGACCGGTAATACATACTAGTATTATTGTTTTCGTTGTCTTTCGTTCGGTTTCTTTGTCAATGTTGACCTCAGTCTCAACTAAAGAGGAACGTTGTCGACATGACCAAAAGACACATACACACACAAGCCAACACAGACTGAGAAAAGTTGGGGTACCTGACAGGGTGGTCTGAGGAGTCAGGTACTCCAAAAGGTCCATTCTTATGACCTGACCCAATAGTAAAGGAGGAGGTCCCCTAGAAGGGAAGAGTCCCTAACTTGGGAGTAGAGAAAGTAGAGGACGTAACCGTCCACCCAAGAAATGGTCGACTCGGTTCGAACAAAATTTTTTTTCATTTATTCGATTTTATCATCCAACTAGGAAACCGAAAAAAGAACGTTTTTTTAACAAAATCAGGTTTATTATTCTCAGTCATCGGCCGAGATTAGAAAGGATCAAAATTTACTTGTCAGTACTTTTCGTTTATGACATAGTGTAACTTGAACTTAAAAATCAAGTTATATATAGAGTGTGTGAAGAAGTAAAGTACACGTTACGTCGTTACGTACCAAAGTGACAAACGATTGAAACTCAGACTTCAGATCATAGAAAATTAGACGATAAAAATACAGTTTGTATAAATTCCTAGTTTATTTTGTTTAGTGAATACCTTCCGAACAAGAGAGAAACGAGAAAAAAAGGACAGAAGAGACTAAAGGATTTGTCGGAGACAGTCAAACATGATTTTACCAACAGAGTTTCAGACAGACGTATTAAGTTTACTTTATTTAACGTCTGTCCAAAGATGGTTAATCAACACACTGATGTTCGATCAATGGACTTAAAGGAGTTGAGAACCGAAGAATTAGACATTTTACCCGTATTAATCTTGATGAGTTAAGGGTCCAGGACTATTCCCTAGTCTTTACACTATACTTACATTAAACACATTGTATGTACACATTCGGTTCCGACATTTGACTGAACCCTATTTATGGATCTTCGATATAAAAACCAGGTTTCCTGTACATACACTAATTCTAAAAAAATATATGTAATCGTTTAATAAACGGTTTTTGGAACTTCATTCATACACTGATATACTCTTACAGACAAAAAAGAGGGTTTAGTTACGGTTTAAAATAATTTATTAAAGTCGTTAATCGTACAACACACCAAAATAGTTCGTACTAACTATTTTTGGTTATAGGTATCAGGTTTGAGGGTCACCTTTCAGTAGAGTGTACTTATTACCAAGATAATAGTCCCTACCTTTCGGATCTGAGGAAGTGTCTTATCTAGCTAATACAGATCGGCTCAAACGGGAGTCGTTTATTCTCTCTTTAGACATAATCGGGTACATGTAACATGGTTGTTTACAGTTCTAAACTTGACGGGGTCCGTTTTGCAGAGACGGGTGGGTGGTTCCTCTCGACTAAGAAACTTTTGATCGAATAGTCTTAGAATAATTTTACCTATATCTCCATCAAGTACCTCTTCCGTTACCGTGCGGTGAGGTCATGAGAACGGACCTTTTAGGGTACCTACCTCCTCGGACCATCCGACGTCAGGTACCCCAGCGCTTCTCAGCCTGTGCTGACTCGCTGGAGTGAAAGGGAAAAGTGAAAGTACGTAACCTCTTCCGTTACCGTTGGGTGAGGTCACAAGAACGGACCTCTTAGGGTCCCTGCCCCCTCGGACTACCCGACGGCAGATGCCCCAGCGTGTCTCAGCCTGTGTTGACTTCGCTGAATCGTCGTCGTCGTCGTCTCCATCACTTCTGATCAGATTTGGGTCTAGATGGTAATTTGAAGACCTTTGGAAGTTCTTCCAACGAATTGAATAGACCTTGAGTTCTCAGGTTGATTTATTAAAGGGTCGGGAAGGTCTGAGACTGTTATAGATTTAGATATCAAACTCAAAATTAATAAGAGGATTGTCATTATTTGAGATCCAGTATAGAGTGTATCCTAACATTAAGTAGGTTGTGTTCTCAGACAGACTTCGTCCATGGTTTTCTACGAAAATCCTACGAAATATGTAAATAAGGAAATATATAATAAATGAGAGGAGTTTATTAAAAGTCATTATCATTTATTTTTACAACCTTTAATCCGTTTTAATCTTATTTTTTGTTCTCGACTCCTATCTCGTCCATCTTTTTTTCTATGAATGGATATCTATTGGTGATGTCATCTTACGAGTTAAATCGATTCTGGAAGGACCGTTTCATTCCGTCTTTCTTGTTACGTTAGTTGAAGTTATCTAGATACAGAGTTTAATACTGGTATCCTCAGTATTGATAAGTAATCTTTTCTTTACACTAAGATCGAAACGAGGAAACGTGACCTGTAATTGTTTCTTGAAATAAACAAGTCAAGTCAAGTCAAGTCAACGAGACGTACACAAGTTGAGAAACGCTGGGGTACTTGGTGTCGTGAGGTCCCGAGGGACAGGTAGTGGTCGAGGGTGTCAAGTGGGTTTGGGTACAGGTAACTCAGTCACTACGGTAGGTCGGTAGAGTAGGAGACCTCAGGGGAAGAGGAGGACGGGAGTTAGAAAGGGTCGTAGTCCCAGAAAAGTTTACTCAGTCGAGAAGTGTAGTCCACTGGTTTCATAACCTCAAAGTCGAAATTGTAGGCAGGAAGGTTACTTGTGGGTCCTGATTAGAGGAAATCCTACCTGACCAACCTGGAGGACCGTCAGGTTCCGTGAGAGTTCTCAGAAGAGGTTGTGGTGTCAAGTTTTCGTAGCTAAGAAACCACGAGTCGAAAGAAATATCAGGTTGAGAGTGTAAGTATGTACTGGTGACCTCTTTGGTATCGGAACTGATCTGCCTGGAATCAGTCGTTTCATTACAGAGACGAAAATCATACAACAGACCCAACCAGTATTGAAAGGAAGGTTCTTCATTCGCAGAAAATTAAAGTACCGACGTTAGTGGTAGACGTCACTAAAACCTCGGGGGTTTTTATTTTAGAGTGTGACAAAGGTGACAAAGGGGTAGATGAACGGTACTTCACTACCCTGGCCTACGGTATTAGAAGCAAAAGACTTATAACTCGAAATTCGGTTGAAAAAGTGAGAGGAGAAAGTGAAAGTAGTTCTCCGAGAAATCAAGGAGAAGTGAAAGACGGTATTCCCACCACAGTAGACGTATAGACTCCAGGAACTACAAAGAGGCCCGTCAGAACTAAGGCCGAACACGAAGGAGGTCGGGTCGCAAAGAGTACTACATAAGACGTATCTTCAATCTATTCGTCCCACTACTATCTGTCGGAACTGCATGAGGAAAAGGATAAACCTTGGTCAGACAACAAGGTACAGGTCAAGATTGACAACGAAGGACTGGACGTATATCCAAAGAGTTCTCCGTCCAGTCCACCAGACCATAAGGGTAGAGAAAGTCTTAAAAGGTCACAAATAACACTAGGTGTGTCAGTTTCAGAAACCGTATCAGTTATTTCGTCTTTATCTACAAAAAGACCTTGAGAGAACGAAAAAAACACTAGGTCTTCTACAACCGTTAAACTAGAGACCAAGGAGACGGAAAAGATTTTGGTCTAACTTGTAGACCTTCAAGTACCAAGTGCATGACGACTTCGGACCGAACTTCTTAAAATTCGTAGTGAAATGATCGTACATTCTACTCACGTTAACACACCATCAAACTCGTAAGAAACCGTAACGGAAAGAAACCCTAACCTTACTTTTGACTGGAAAAGGTCAGGACACCGGTGACGACTCAAAAGGTTTAATCGACCGTATAACTCACGTCGTGAAAGTGTCGTNAACTTTATCGAGTTGACCTTAAGGTAGTGGAGGTGATCGAAACAAGTATTACTACGAAAGATTCCGGGTGAACTGAAGTGTAAGGTCCTACAGACCAAGATCTACTCACTAGTGTGGTAACACTAATAGAACCAGTACTTCTAGAAAAAACCTGTCAAGAAGACACATAAGAACGGTGGAGAAGAATTATAGAAGACGAAGACAATCCAGGGATGGTAAAGACAGGAAATAACTCGGGTAGAAGTGTACTTTACAAGGGAACCATAGAGATTAAAAGAATAACGTAGTAACCTTTGTGTGTGTGTGTTTAGAACTATAATATGGTTTATGAAAATTCAAAATCCTAAAGGAAGTTTATAGGGACTAACGAACTAATGGGTTTTATAATCACATTTGTACCATTTACCGTGGTAGTTTTGAAATTATCGAGAAATACAAGAATTATATACAGTGGAAAATCTCATTGATAGATATGGACATAACAGATTATATCCTCGGTGATGAGTGTACTCGGATAATCTGTAAACGTTACACTGGTACGTTTGACTCTACACGAGATCATCTGTCGTCTGGACACGATTCAGAGAGTCAGGACAGACCAAGAAACACTGGGATGTCTGACCTCGGGTGGTCCAAGAAGATCGGTAACCTAAAAGGTCCGTTCCTATGACCTCACCCAACGGTAAAGGAAAAGGTCCCCTAGAAGGACTCGGTCCCTAACTTGGGAGTAGAGAACGTAGAGGGTGTGACCGTCCGTCTCTAAGAAATGGTGACTCGGTGGATCCTTCGGGTGTGTTATGTATGACCTGAAGTTTCTGGTTCTTTCTTGTCTGTTTGGAGTCTCTCTAATGTCCGAGACAAGGTCTGGTTGTGTTATTTCACCTATAACGTTGTCTCAATCTACTCAAAAAACCGAAGGGTCACGTAGATTTTCAATATATGTGTGATATGGTATCAGATCATTCACACATTATCGTAATGTGGTTTTTTGGTTACATGTATGGAAATAACTTTTCTTTAAACGCCTGAAAGGACCGTCAAGTCAGAAATTCTGAAACGGAAGGTTCCTTCTCCCTTCTAGGGAGTAGTCCTTCGATTCTAGGGTGTACGGAGTGTCGGTTTTTTTTTTTTGGTTTTGTATTTTTTTATCTTCGTTATACAATTGTTTAGGTTATTTCGGAATTTGTCACCAAGTGTATTTTATTAGAATTTTAAAAAATTAATTTTTTTATTTTTATTGAAATAACGATTTTTTACAATTCGTAATAAACTCGGAAGTCGTCAGGATCATCATTATAGTTTCTAGTGACTAGTGTTCTAGTAGTATTGTTTATGTTCTTATTACTTTGGCGAACTTTATCACACTCCTAATGGTTTGACACTGTGTCTCTATACTTCCCTCCTTTACCACAACCCCCTTTTTTACCGTGGTTATCTGAACGAGTTACGTCCCAACGGTGTCTGGAAAGTAAACGATTTTGTACATCATAGACCTTTCGTGTTGTCTCTCTCTACGTCATTTTACTCCGTACGGAGATTTTTCTTTACGTTTTATAAAGTGATGATTCAAAATATAACTAGTCTACAACTTCACTATTATGAGTTAATATAACTCAATTTATTATTTTGTATAGTAATTTAATAATTTTAAATAAAGCTATCAAAAAATGAAAAAGTTTTCACTAATAACCTTTAAGTTTTATTGTATGCACCGTACGTAGACACCGAGCATAATATAAAGATAACCCAGCGTGAGTATATATTATCGTTAGCATTACTTTTAGTATCCCAAAAAACTCGTCGTTCATCCACGTCTGTCACACACCGACGACATCTATGTAGTAGAGTGAGTCGAATATTACCGTCGAGTACAGTGGTACTCTACCTCTCCAATAGGGACCGGGTTATAACTTTTTAGTAACAAGTCAAAAAGTCAGTACAGGCTGAGAAACACCTGACGTCGTATGGTCCAAAGGGACAGGANCCAGTATTGAAAGGAAGGTTCTTCATTCGCAGAAAATTAAAGTACCGACGTTAGTGGTAGACGTCACTAAAACCTCGGGGGTTTTTATTTCAGAGTATGACAAAGGTGACAAAGGGGTAGATGAACGGTACTTCACTACCCTGGCCTACGGTACTAGAAGCAAAAGACTTATAACTCGAAATTCGGTTGAAAAAGTGAGAGGAGAAAGTGAAAGTAGTTCTCCGAGAAATCAAGGAGAAGTGAAAGACGGTATTCCCACCACAGTAGACGTATAGACTCCAGGAACTACGAAGAGGCCCGTCAGAACTAAGGCCGAACACGAAGGAGGTCGGGTCGCAAAGAGTACTACATGAGACGTATCTTCAATCTATTCGTCCCACTGCTATCTGTCGGAACTGCATGAGGAAAAGGATAAACCTTCGTCAGTCAACAAGGTACAGGTCAAGATTGACAACGAAGGACTGGACGTATATCCAAAGAGTTCTCCGTCCAGTCCACCAGATCATAAGGGTAGAGAAAGTCTTAAAAGGTGTCAAATAACACTAGGTGTGTCAGTTTCCGAAACCGTATCAGTTATTTCGTCTTTATCTACAAAAAGACCTTGAGAGAACGAAAAAACCACTAGGTCTTCTACAACCGTTAAACTAGAGACCAAGGAGACCGAAAAGATTTTGGTCGAACTTGTAAACCTTCAAGCACCAAGTGCATGACGACTTCGGACCGAACTTCTTAAAATTCGTAGTGAAATGATCGCACATTCTACTCACGTTGACACACCATCAAACTCGTAAGAAACTGTAACGGAAAGAAACCCTAACCTTACTTTTGACTGGAAAAGGTCAGGACGCCGGTGACGACTCAAAAGGTTTAAATGACCGTATAACTCACGTCGTGAAAGTGTCGTAGTAGAAAGTCCTAAACTTTATCGAGTTGACCTTAAGGTAGTGGAGGTGATCGAAACAAGTATTACTACGAAAGATTCCGGGTGAACTGAAGTGTAAGGTCCTACAGACCAAGATCCACTCACTAGTGTGGTAACACTAATAGAACCAGTACTTCTAGAGAAAACCTGTCAAGAAGACACATAAGAACGGTGGAGAAGAATTATAGAAGACGAAGACAATCCAGGGATGGTAAAGACAGGAAATAACTCGGGTAGAAGTGTACTTTACAAGGGAACCATAGAGATTAAAAGAACAACGTAGTAACCTTTGTGTGTGTGTGTTTAGAACTATAATTTAGTTTATGAAAATTCAAAATCCTAAAGGAAGTTTATAGGGACTAACGAACTAATGGGTTTTATAATCACATTTGTACCATTTACCGTGGTAGTTTTGTAATTATCGAGAAATACAAGAATTATATACAGTGGAAAATCTCATTGATAGATATGGACATAACAGAGTATATCCTCGGTGATGAGTGTACTCGGATAATCTGTAAACGTTACACTGGTACGTTTGACTCTACACGAGATCATCTGTCGTCTGGACACGATTCAGAGAGTCAGGACAGACCAAGAAACACTGGGATGTCTGACCTCGGGTGGTCCAAGAAGATCGGTAACCTAAAAGGTCCGTTCCTATGACCTCACCCAACGGTAAAGGAAAAGGTCCCCTAGAAGGGCTCGGTCCCTAACTTGGGAGTAGAGAACGTAGAGGGTGTGACCGTCCGTCTCTAAGAAATGGTGACTCGGTGGATCCTTCGGGTGTGTTATGTATGACCTGAAGTTTCTGGTTCTTTCTTGTCTGTTTGGAGTCTCTCTAATGTCCGAGACAAGGTCTGGTTGTGTTATTTCACCTATAACGTTGTCTCAATCTACTCAAAAAACCGAAGGGTCACGTAGATTTTCAATATATGTGTGATATGGTATCAGATCATTCACACATTATCGTAATGTGGTTTTTTGGTTACATGTATGGAAATAACTTTTCTTTAAACGCCTGAAAGGACCGTCAAGTCAGAAATTCTGAAACGGAAGGTTCCGTCTCCCTTCTAGGAAGTAGTCCTTCGATTCTAGGGTGTACGGAGTGTCGGTTTTTTTTTTTTGGTTTTGTATTTTTTTATCTTCGTTATACAATTGTTTAGGTTATTTCGGAATTTGTCACCAAGTGTATTTTATTAGAATTTTAAAAAATTAATTTTTTTATTTTTATTGAAATAACGATTTTTTACAATTCGTAATAAACTCGGAAGTCGTCAGGATCATCATTATAGTTTCTAGTGACTAGTGTTCTAGTAGTATTGTTTATGTTCTTATTACCTTGGCGAACTTTATCACACTCCTAATGGTTTGACACTGTGTCTCTATACTTCCCTCCTTTACCACAACCCCCTTTTTTACCGTGGTTATCTGAACGAGTTACGTCCCAACGGTGTCTGGAAAGTAAACGATTTTGTACATCATAGACCTTTCGTGTTGTCTCTCTCTACGTCATTTTACTCCGTACGGAGATTTTTCTTTACGTTTTATAAAGTGATGATTCAAAATATAACTAGTCTACAACTTCACTATTATGAGTTAATATAACTCAATTTATTATTTTGTATAGTAATTTAATAATTTTAAATAAAGCTATCAAAAAATGAAAAAGTTTTCACTAATAACCTTTAAGTTTTATTGTATGCACCGTACGTAGACACCGAGCATAATATAAAGATAACCCAGCGTGAGTATATATTATCGTTAGCATTGCTTTTAGTATCCCAAAAAACTCGTCGTTCATCCACGTCTGTCACACACCGACGACATCTATGTAGTAGAGTGAGTCGAATATTACCGTCGAGTACAGTGGTACTCTACCTCTCCAATAGGGACCGGGTTATAACTTTTTAGTAACAAGTCAAAAAGTCAGTACAGGCTGAGAAACACCTGACGTCGTATGGTCCAAAGGGACAGGAAGTGGTAAAGGGTCTCGAACGACCTTTTTACTTTAGTAAAAAAACTTGTGTTCATACACTGTTGACGTATTTGCTTAAAGGGATTGTGTTGTGAAGAGTATTTCATGACTCAGAAGCGCCGAACAACTAGTTGGTAAGTAAAACAGTGGTATTAGCATAATTAGTTACAACGATTCCCTGGTCTCTTGACTCAACTTTATACTTCTAAACCCAAAGTTAGGACAGAGTTGATGATGGAGTCAAAAGGAGGATCCCAGAGTGAAAGGGAAGAACTTGATCTACTCGATCAAGTAGATTTTGAATGACAGACACAAAAACAAACAAAATCAGTAGGTCAGCACAGGTTGAGAAACTGAGGATACAGGTACTATAAAAGGTCCGTTCTGATGACCTCACCCAACGGTAAAGGAAGAGGTCCCCTAGAAGGGACAGGTCCCTGACTTGGGAACAGAAAACGAAGAGGACGGGACCGTCCATCTAAGAAATGACGACTTGGTGGACCCTTCGAGTTGTTGTAGACGAAAATAATAGTGGTAAGTGATCGTTAAGACTTGTTACAGTCATTCTTTTACGTGTAAGGAGGTTTAATAAACAACAAGGTTCAAGGGTTGTTAGTGACAATGATGACTACTCATAATGATTGTACAGATATCCGAAGTTTACCCATGTACAAACAACAAGTAATTATGTTACCTTCAACTACCTTTCTCGAGGGGACTGTACCCATTTGGGTCATTGTGTGTAACGAAAGTTCTCATTCAAAAGGATCCTAAATCTTGACAAACACGAATGATACTCACGTTAACACACCATCAAACTCGTAAGAAACCGTAACGGAAAGAAACCCCAACCTTACTTTTGACTGGAAAAGGTCAGGACACCGGTGACGACTCAAAAGGTTTAATCGACCGTATAACTCACGTCGTGAAAGTGTCGTAGTAGAAAGTCCTAAACTTTGTCGAGTTGACCCTAAGGTAGTGGAGGTGATCGAAACAAGTATCACTACGAAAGATTCCGGGTAAACTGAAGTGTAAGGTCCTACAGACCGAGATCCACTCACTAGTGTGGTAGCACTAATAGGCCCAGCACTTCTAGGAAAAACATGTCAAGAAGACACATAAGAACGGTAGAGAAGAATTATAGAAGACGAAGACAATCCAGGTATGGTAAAGACAGGAAATAGCTCGGGTAGAAACGTACTTTATAAGGGAACCATAGAGATTAAAAGAACTTCTCTAGAGATCAGAAAGGGTAAGACAACAAAAGGAGATACAGAAACGTTACTAGTGACTTCTTCCGAAAGAATAGAGAAGAACGATAAGAAACTTTGAGACGTAATTCTACGAATATAGAAAGGAAAAGAGGAACCGAAAAGTGAAGAGAAGTTTCGATCTCCTCCACTACCTTAAGGTCATCTCGACAAAGTTTAGGACTTTCTACTACGACACTTTCACGACGTGAGTTATACGGTCGATTAAACCTTTTGAGTCGTCACCGGTGTCCTGACCTTTTCCAGTCAAAAGTAAGGTTAGGGTTTCTTTCCGTTACGGTTTCTTACGAGTTTGATGGTGTGTTAACGTGAGTAGAGTGTACGATCATTTCATTACGAGTCCTAAGAGGTTCGGTCCAAAGTCGTTATGCACTTGTCACTTGAAGGTTTACAAGTTCGACCAAAATCTTTTCCGTCTCCTTGGTCTCTAGTTTAACGGTTGTAGACGACCTAGTAGTTTTTTCGTTCTCTCGAGGTCTTTTTGTAGATAAAGACGAAATAACTGATACGGTTTCGGAAACTGACATACCTAGTGTTATTTGACACCTTTTAAGACTTTCTCTACCCTTGTGGTCTGGTGGATTGGACGGAGAACTCTTTAGACATACGTCCGGTCCTTCGTTGTCAATCTTGACCTGTACCTTGTTGTCTGACCAAAGTTTATCCTTTTCCTCATGTAGTTCCGACATATAACAGTGGGACGAATAAATTGAATATACGTCTCATGTAGTACTCTTTGCGACCTGATGTTCTTTGTGTTCGACCTTAGTTCTAAAGGCCCTCTTTATAGTTCTTGGAGTCTATACGTCTACTGTGGTGGGAATACCGGCTTTCACTTCTCCTTGATTTTTCGGAGAACTACTTTCATTTTCTCCTCTCACTTTTTCAACCGAATTTCGAGTTGTAAGTTTTTTGCTTCTAGTACCGTAGGCCAGGGTAGTGAAGTACCGTTCATCTACCCCTTTGTCACCTTTGTCACAGTCTGAAATAAAACCCCCCGAGGTTTTAGTGACGTCTACCACTAACGTCGGTACTTTAATTTTCTGCGAATGAGGAACCTTCTTTTCAATACTGGGTGGATCCATCGTATAAGTTTTCGTCTCTGTAATGAAACGGCTGATTCCAGGTAGATCAGTTCCGATACCAAAAGGGTCATCAGTACATACCTATACTCTCAACGTGACACTTCTTTCGACTCGTGGCTTCTCAGCTACGAAAACTTGACACCACAACCTCTTCTGAGAACTCTCAGGGAACCTGACGTTCCTCTAGGTTGGTCGGGTAAGACTTCCTCTAGTTGGGACCCTAAAGAAACCTTCCTTACTACGATTTCGACTTTGAGGTCATGAAACCGGTGGTCTACGCTTCTCAACTGAGTAACCTTTTCTGAGACTACGACCCTCCCTAACCCCCGTCCTCCTCTTCCCCTACTGGCTCCTACTCTACCGTCCTACCGTAGTGACTGAGCTACCTGCACTGAGACTCACTTGAGGTCCTCAAACACTAAATGTCCTCCGGACCGCACGACACTAAGTACCCCAGTGTTTCTCAGTCTGTGCTGACTCGCTGACTTGACTTGACTTGACTGACACGAATGATATCAAGTGTATGGGTTGGGACACTGTATCGTGTATAAAGATATAAATTGCATGTCCACTCTTTATTTGTCACTACTATGTCACTACCATTTCTACTTCTTTCTTGATCTCAGTGAAGTTAAGACAGTAAGGTACACGGAAATTTCACAAATAAAGTTAAATTTCCACTTTGTCTTTCACTTTAAGTTCCATATTTTAAAATTCTACACTTTATGTTTCAAACTGAGTATGTACTTTGTATAAGTAGGGAAAGTGACTAATAATGACTTTTATTAAGACGGGACATTTTCCTCTGTAGTTTTTGTCTAGACGAAGTCCTTACTTGGTCCGAAGTAAACAGCGAAGTCAGAGGTCTAGAGTTTCCCGTTCGTTGGAGTACATTTTTACGTCCCAAATACTAATATCAATGAGAGTAAGAAGTATAACGATTCGAACCCCACGAGTCACACGGACTTTAAGACGATGTTCTACTTTTCCCTTTTTAATTTGTTTTAATCAACTATGGTCCAGGGAGGTAGTGGAAGCAAAATAAGACTACGTAGAAGTAACCCACGTAGTCTTTACGCCGACGGGCTGGTGTTACATCTCAGTTACAAGGAAACATCGAGACTCGGACTCAGGAGGGGTCGAAGGAAAATAAGACTATTTGAGACCGTTAAAAGGAGTCCTACACGGTGTTAGACAAAACGTACGGACAAGAAGGGAGGCTCTCGGAAGAGACAGAGAGAAGGAGAGACCGGTGAAACAGACTACCCTTCTAGTGAGGAATAGGAAATCCCATTGTTAAGGAGTAGTACAATGACGGGGGACCTTTTTGAGAGGACTGTCGAGACCCGTTTTGATTTCTAACAATCCAGTCACTTGTGAATGATATTAGACTATCGATTAAAGGTACGGACGAAGGGGAAGAGGATGAAGTCTTTACCGGAGATTTCAACTTCTTATCGAAAGAGATGTAAGAGTATGGATGTTCTGGGGTTTATTTCGGGTAGGGAATCATACTTCAGCTTTTTACAAATCGAGTGTTTACATACTGACCTCAGATCGTAACAGGTCAACGAATCTAACCACGGGTTTCCTTCTAATATCACTGTGATTTTTGTTCTCCCTTTTAATAGGTTCGGAGTCAAAGGATCTTTTGTCAGACTCCGCTTAGAATCGACGATAAAAAGTACCCCCACATGTCGGCCACGTGTCCTCTCCCCTCGTTTTCCCTTTTCTCTTCCTTCGTTCCTTTTGTTTATGCTCTGCGTACGACGATTTTACTAGTTTCAAAGTTCCCTTTATACTTTACCCGAAATGATGTGACTGGGTTCAAAGTCCCCTGAGACTTCCCTCTCCCACCTAGTCAGTGTCCCCACAGGGACCTTTTCGGTTCACCCCGACGCTTGAAGTGAAGAAGAAGACTCTCTTCGTGATCGTTACATCGACGGGTAGGAAGGACAGAGGACAGAGAGTGACCAGGTTCGAGTGGGGGACCCCACCGTTACGGTAGTACCACGAACCGATAACATGGACCGAAAAAGGTGGGCTCGGAACCCTTCGGTCTCGGAGAACCTAGACTATCCCAGTTTGGGTTCGACAACAAGGGAGTCAGGAATGGTTACTCCCAGGAGCCTCCGAGCCGACTTCGGACCGAGAACATGGGTCTCCTCCGTCACTTTTCTGAGCCACTACCTCCGTTGCCTGTCCGAACCGATCATGTCCTGAACCTCCTCTGTCAGTCCTTTTCCCTTTTACTGTCTTTCATGGTTCTTCAAGTGGTCTTCATCTATGTGACTTAGGTGATTTTGTTTGTTAATTATTATTTATCGTCGACTTTACATAACATGACTTGTAAGTGTGACCTGAACTAAGTTAAGGTATAACATCAGACTTCGGTGTACCACTCGGTTTTGTTTTCATTTTTTATGTCAGAAGTCTCCCACATTTGATAGACCGTCCTTTTTCTGTAATTAGTTTATTGACGGTTCCTTTACTTTTTTACCGTTTATACTTTTCGTGTTGATTCTTATTCAATACGACAGAAAAGTCTCGGACACCATTCTCAACAACTGGTTTAGTCCCGTAACCCCTCTCTAAAAGATTCCTATGTTGTTCCTTCAATCTATGATTCCTACTTTTATACACTGACTCCACTGCTCTCCCCAGTCCTTTTGTGTCTCCCCACTACACCCGTTTTCGTCACTCCTGGTCCATATAAATCTCTTACACTAGTTTTTATTACAAACCCCGGTCGACTTCCTCCTCTCTGTCTGTCTTCGACCCAGTTCCCTCCAGGACTTCAGGTAAGACCCCCAAAGACAGGATTGGTATGCCGGTATCCTTCTGTCTACGGTCTCCCAAATCATCTACACGTTTACAAATACAACTGTCACTTCTTCTCTTATTTGTTTTCTCTTTTTTCCTACTTCCCTCCAATAATATCAAACCCCCTGAAGGGACTATCAGGTCACCAATTCTGAAGAGTGAAAGTTACGTCCCACACTCAAGGTAGGGACCAATTCCTTGATCCTGGGACGTACGGTGCACCGTATCGATCTTTTTCTTTTGTAATAGCATCGAACCTGTCTCCTTTACTCCTATCTTAACCTTCTTTTTCATCTTACTAAACTCTCTACCAACTATACTGTCTGTAGAACGTTATCGGTTACTCTGTTTCGACTTCTTTCTGACATCAGTTTACAAGATTATTGGGATCTAAATGTGGACCTCAACACCCGGACTTATGACCCCCAATATGTACCGAACCTAATAAATACTTAATAAAAAGAAGATTTATATAGTGAAATGTGAAAGGACTAGTACCTGGAAAAGCATGTGAGAAGACTTTGGATTTCCTCGTGAAAAAAGAGAGTCGGTCTATATGGCGACAGGTTCTCATTTCGTTGTAGACACTTACCTTCCGAATAAGAAAGAGAGGGAAAGGACATCAGAAGCCATTAGATAATTCTGCTTACGAACACACCTAAAGACCCTAGTACGTAGGTACGAACAAGCTAACGAGACAGCATACGTTGAGAAACGCTACGATGGTCGACATCGGACGGTCCGAGGAGACAGGTACCCTAATAGGGTCGTTCTTACGACCTCACCTGACGGTTAAGGATGAGGTCCCCTAGAAGACCTGGGTCCCTAACTTGGACGTAGAGGACGCCGAGAACGTAACGTCCGTCTAAGAAATGATGACTCGGTCGACCCCTCGGAAGACCCTAATATAAAAGAATTTTTTATTTTTATTTTACTCTTCGTGTAATTTCAATTGTCGTAGTAGGGTCAAAAAATCAAACCTATCTCTGGTAGTAGATAAAAGAACTCTTTGAAACGGGTTGAGACGTTTCGTGTCCTGCCCTACGTTTTCTCTACCTGTAAATGTCGAACTTACTTACTTCCGTTCTGAGAATTAGAGTTCCAAAGGAACACGAGTAGAAATGTCTCTTAGACGAAATAAGTGGTCCAACAACATATTCGGTCACTCTTCAAGGAAAAGACTCTCATTTAGTGAAGATCGATCCTAGTAATAGGTCTGGTGTTATTCCTTAATATTCTCCAGACGAGTACAACACCTCACATCCTGTGAAAAAAAGGTGACGTTGTCCTTTGTACTATGATAAAAAATCATGTCATTACGACCATCGTCTTCTTTTAAGTAAATTGAAAGAATATTTCATGATAATGCTATTCTTTTCTATTTTACTTTCTTCATAACACCTACCATAATTTATAATTTGAGTATACTTTGTTGACGTATTTTAGGGTAGTTTTAAGATTATCCGTTGAACTTGAACGAAGAGACCACTATTAAAAGTAAAGTATCACCTAAAATACGAAGTCGACCGGTGTGTGTTTAAGACTACCTATGAAAAATTACTCCGAGAAAAGTTTCAAAATTATCACTGGTGTTGATTTTTGGTTGAAACATGCTCATCTACAATTATTTTACATTTTGGTAAAGTGTTGTTAAGTTTTAAACGTTGTCGACTTTACTTTACATGTCTTAGGTTTTCTAGAAAGAGAAGAGAATGACTGTTTCATACCTCCTTTAAAGGGAGTGACTACACTTACCTACCGTTTACGTTAGTTTGCAAAAGTATATTTCATAGAGTCTTGTTGTGTGCTCAAGAGAAACCTCTTGTATGTACTTACCACTTCCGTTAATAGAAGGTGTCGACCAAACCTGACTTTCTCGTAATTTTTTTGATAGTGATTTTCTTGTGTAGGTGTCGGTTAATTTGTCGTTATAGGTCATAAACACTTTTGTTTCAGAGACCCGACCAGGGACTTCGACACGAAAGGACCGAAACGTCTTTACTGAACAATCGAAAAGGAGAATATACCCTTCGTCCGACACAAAGACCCCGTGGACTTTGCACTGGAAGGGGAAGTCGAGACGGTTTCAGACCAGGTTGTTCCATCTTTTCACGAGGGGACTAGTACAAAGTATAATTGTCTTGTTCTTCTTAGTCTACAACGAATAAGTCCAACCATGGACGTTGTTGCGGGAACTAGAGTCAGTAAGAAACAGGTTTTCGAGGGTACTCAGACACTTCGGTCAACTTGGGACCTAGGACCGTCGGTAGCTGTACTTATACTGTTTCCATGGGGTCCTTGGGTGAGGTGACTTTGGTCCAAGATATCTTAAGATCAATTTCCTTGGAGAAGGTGGGAGGTCTACTTCTCCTGTTCTCACACACGAATAACAACAACAGTGATTCAGGACAGGTTGACAAACACTGGGGTGTCTGATATCGGGTAGTCCGAGGAGACAGGTACTCCAGGAGGTCGTTCTTATGACCTCACTCAACGGTCTGGATAGGAATCGTGTAGTCCACACAACCGTAGGGATTCCCACCATTACCTAAGTTTATTTATGTGGGACCAGAAGACCACACAGAATACCGGAATAGATAATACGTTGTCTTATGTCGAGGTAGAAGACTCGGGTAGATTCTTTACACCCGTAAAATTAATGACTCCTGTTTCGGTTCGAAAATTTAGATTTCATTTATACTCAGTCGTCTCGTAACATGTACCTCCAACTTTTATTACTGATCTCCACGTTAAGGCAGGTTTGTTGTGGAGTCTTCGTTTAGTCACTTTTGTTTTGAGGAAGTATAAGACAGTGAGAACAGTCCGTCATTTCTTTAGTTGTATTGAGTCGACCGCCGAAACCAAACCAATGCCTTAGTGACTCACCTTTAGTACGAAGTAACGCTTAGGGTAGTCATTACCGGGAAGTTTCACCGATTTAATAAAGAGATTTCCTTTCTTTGGAGTAGATAAAGGAAGAAATAAAAATTAAAAGACGTGTCCTTTTTGTGAAATTTTCTCTTCAGTCTTCTTAAAATTAAGGGTTATTGAAGAGTTAATAGAGTGCACGCTGGAATCTTTACAGTGAGTTTTAGACACTACTGAGTCAAAAGGTAGAGAATTGACTTCTGTACTCGACCTTGAAATACACTCTGGTGTATGACGATTTTAAGACCTTAAAATGGAAACAAAGGAGTGTAGCGAAGTAACTAATCCTGACAAAATGAGTCCTTGACACACAAAAGGGTTTATATTTTACAATAGGTCTAATAGTCACTTTTAGTTCTTTTATTTTATTGCTACATTTTTCTACGTTCGAAATCCACTATTTTAGTCCCTACAACATAGCAAATAGAAACTTAGGGTCCCTACTAAATTGTGTCAGTCATGAGTCATCTATAAACTACTTCAGTTTCCTAGGGACGATTTACGTATTAAAAAGAACTAACAAAACCCTTCTCAAAATAAAGAAAGAAGAAACGAACTTGAGGAGCCATGATTTCGTCCCACTGTATATCCTTAGTGGGTTTCTGAAAAAAGAGCCAAGTACCGTCGAAGTGTGATTGGGAGTCATACCACGTGTCCCGATAGAAGGGTCGACACTAAGTTTCCCGGTGAGTAGGGAAAGTCTTTGTACCCGATCCGTAAATGGTCCTCAGTCCATGAATACAAGCTCCGTTTTTTATAAGGGACCACCGAGTTTACCGTTTCTTAGACGGATGTTACCTCCTCTGGTCCCAAACTAGGTACTCAGTCCTTCTAGGGGATCTCTTCCCTTACCGTTGGGTGAGGTCATAAGAACAGACCTCTTAAGGTACCTGTCTCCTTGGACCGTCCGATGTCAGGTATCCCAGTGCCTCTCAACCTGTACTGACTCGCTGAATATGTGTTATGTGTTTTACTTATTCAATGAAGTATCTCAAATATCAGATTCCTGCTTTTGTTCCTCTTTTGTAAATTAATCCCTTGTTTCTTTTAAAAGTCATCATCATTCACAATACTTCTTTTTTATATTAATCTCACTCTCCCTACCTTCTTCAACCTCAGTCACCCATAAAGTCTGTCGTGTGGTAAGTTCTCTGTAAAATCCTCTCCAGTATACCATTTTATTTTCGTCAGTTACCTCCTAGACCCCTGGGTCTCTGGTCGGTCTCCCCTCCGTTCGTGTTTTAGGATTGTGTATTTCTCTTGAACCTCTAAACACCGGTATCAGTGGACACGTTCGCCCTTTCACTCTACTTTTCAACTTTTCAAGTCTCTTGTTGATAAGTTCAGAGTTGAGCAGTGAATGATCAACATACCCTAGTTTTGTAGAGTAAATGAGAGTTCTTGAATAAATAGAAGATTGACGTTCAAACATCACGAACCGCACCACTAATATCAGTTGTTATGACATAATATATGAAGTTTCAACGATTCTCTGATCTAGAATTTACAGAAGTGGCGTTTCTTTCTTTACTATTAATACCCTGAACTATCCCCACAATCGATTACGATCCCATCAGTAGTGTCACATTATATGTTCATTTGGGTTAGTTATGTGACATGTGGAATTTAGATATGTTACAAGTCACAGTTCACATGGTGTTTATTTATTTATTTTCTGAGACTTTCACTTTCTACTTTTCTTTTTAGAATAAACTGAAGAAGTTTGGACTCAAATAGTGACCCGTAATCACCACTATTATAAACGGAGTACCTGAACGACACTGTGTCAGATTTCCCATGGTAGGACTCACACACGATTCAGTGAAGTCAACACAGGTTGATACACTGGGACACCTGACGTCGGGAGGTCTGAGGAGACAAGAACCCTAAGAGGTTCGTTCTTATTACCTCACCTAACGGTACGGGAGGGGGTCCCATAGAAGGGCTGGGTCCTTACCTTCGACGTAGAGAATACAGAGGACATAACCGTCCCTCTAAGAAATGGTGATCGCGGTGGACCCTTCGGGTCCATAGTAGGATACCAAACGGTTTACTTTCAGTTTGAGGGATTGTGTCGTGAGGTCCACCAAAGTTGGAACCTAGACCGACGGAGTCATCGAAGTAAAGTCGGATAAAGAGGAGTAAGTGAGAACTGGGTTTACGTCACACAGGAACGTAAAGGGACTTTAACTAAAAGGAAAACAAGTACCGAGGGAGATAGATTTTACGGGAGATGGAGGAACAGAATCGAATGAAAAACGAACGAATAGGTTTGGACCGAATTCGTTAAGAAGAACCGGGAGGTTGTTATGTGACTCGTGGCGACTGGACGTCAGTGATAAAACAGAGAGGGAGAGACGAGATCTGTGGAATTCTTCTGTTTGCGTAAACGTGTAGTGTAAGGGTGTATTGGACCTTGTTTGTCCACAAGTCACTCAAAAGACCCCATTAGAGGTACAGTCGACCCCAGCTGAATTACGATTTTATAGACTTGGGTGGGTCGAGGACGACACTTCAAGTTTAAGGACGATAATCAGTGCAATCCGACCCAATAAGGTCTTATTGTTTGTAAGGATTTAGAGCTACCGGCTTGTGTTTATTCTTAATAGAGAATGAGTACATTATACAAGTTGGACCCAGTCGTCCCTTTAGACGAGTAATTTCGAGGACCTTAAGTTCCCCTGGCTCCGACGAAGATTTGTGACTAAAGGAACCAGTAGTGACGTTTCTCGTCACTTGACAACGAACAGACTTTCATAAACCAATCTCCTAAGAATTTCCGGGTAAAAGACTAAAAAGGATTTTATGAACCGAAAGTCAAACTGATCTTAAAGGTACTTTCGTCGAGGAAACTTATATAAAGTTCTCGATTCACCCTACACCTTTTTTAGGACGTGTACACGAGTGTGCGCACGTGTGTCCGTTGTGTGTACACGAATACCCTCCTGTGTTTTGTTAGTTGTTGACAAAGACTTTACAGTGTTCTCGGATTTCAGGACATCAGTAGTCACGGTGGGTGGTCCAAAGTCATATCTTCACTAAACGGACCACAAGTCGATAGAACTGATAATGTAACGGGATCTTAACCCTCAGTCCCGGTATATAGGTACATCCTCCAAGACGTGAAGGTGGATTTTATTTTAGTTTAAGGTGGTCATTTACACTATAACCCGTTCAGTGAATTGAAAAGACTTTGAGTCAAAACTTTGAGATCATTAGTTTTCGTAATTCTAGTACTATTATCGTCGTTATCGACTGTAGGTGACCCGTAGATAAGTGTACATGACAGAATGAGTTAAGGGCGAGAATGTGTGTGTGTGTGTGTGTGTGTGTGTGTGTGTGTAGATAATCGATCTCGATAATAGGATAAAACGTCTTTTCCGTTGGTTTCACGTCTCTTCTCTTTAATTCATTACATGGATCTCGACGTTAATTCGGTTTAGTTTGAGTTCAACTTGAGGTGTCGATCCCGAGAATTAGGGTTACAGTATGTAGTTACCTTCTCCTGTTCCCACGGTTTTTAGTTTGCGAACTCACGTAATCTACCCTTATACGAACGCCTTTCAATCATCATTCTACATTGTTCCCTAAGAGGGTCTAATAATATTTGGGGACTTCTGTCCTTAACACAACGTAGGTAGACTCACAAAGAACCGTATGTCATCTGTAAATTATTTACAAACTACATAAGTCATTTGTAGTCAAGTCCACTGAGTGAACGGTATAGGGTGATCGATGTACCGTACGATACCCTGATACAGATGGACTAGTTTCTGCCACGACAACTCCATCTTCGTGAACTCATCCGACAGTCAGTTAGTAAAGAGAAAAGGCCCTTACTCTTTCGACTTTCCTTCTAAGGTCCCTGGCTCCCTGTTAACCTTGACTCAATGCAGTTACTGACTTTGTCTCTTTTTTCTCGTTATTTTGTACAACGACTTCAGGAGTTTCTACCGGGTCCAAAATAGGAAGGGTTCAAGGTGACAAGTAGAGAAGGAAAATGTGACACTTGTAAAGTCAAAGGGTGATACTTTAGGGTAGGAAAGATGAAACTAACCGAATTTGATCGACGTCTGAAAAAGATCAAACGTCACTTTTCTCGACGTTGATTACTTTAAGTAATTATAAACATACCTTTCCACAATACCTGGTTTACAAACACAAGGAGGTTCTAAATATATGACTCAGGGATTGGAGACTATGTGACCATAAACATCTATCGTGGAAACTCTCGGTTAATCCGATATTTCTATCTCAGAAGTACTTACCCTAATCACGAAAATTTCATGAAAACCCACTATTCTGTCTCTCCTCCTCTGTCTCTCTCTCCGTCTACTTCATTCCCTTCCTTTCTTTTCTTTCTCTCTTTCTTCCTTTTCCTCTCTCCCTCCTTTCATCCTCTACCCTCCCTTTTATTTATCCAAAGTTTTTGTTTTCCTCACCCCTCCCTTCTTTTTTCTTTTTCCTCTCGCTCCTCTTTCCTCTCTCTTTTCTTTCCTCTCTTTTCCTCTTCCTCCCCTCTGACTCGTCCTCACCCCTTCTCTACTCAGAAAGAGGTTTTCTACTTCAGACCTTTCCTTGAAGACCATTGGAGTAGTAGCGTGAGACTGGAGAGAGTCTGACCTCCGAGCGGACATGGGTCTGGAGATGTTACAGGGGAAACATTGAAATTCTATACAAAAAACTATGGACAACACTATAATAGTAGGGATTATACGTCTATTTTTTGTCATTTCTCCTCTCTTCGATTCAATGAACTAGTTCCCGTGTCCCGACGGATCCCCTTCAGTCCTACACTTCGGTCTAAACTGCAGGTCTGACACACACAAAGGGAGTCTACTTGACGACAACAACAAATCGACGAGTCGACACAAACTGAGAAAACGTTGGGGTACCTGACACGGGGAGGGTCCGAGGAGATACGTACCCTAAAGGGTTCATTCTTATGACCTCACCTAACAATAAAGGAGGAGATCCCCTAGAAAGGTTGGGTCCCTAGCTTTGGTGCAGAGGACGTAACCGTCCGTCTAAGAAATGACGACTCTGTGGACCATTCAGGGAGTTTACTTACTGGTCAGGACATTACTCATCTCCTACCAGGGTCAGGAAATTGGAGAAACGCTGACTGGAGTGGATACTTTATTTTTCTACACTGAGAGAAGATAGTGAAGGTCATTCAGTTACCGAAATAATAGTGGTGTTGTATGACATAAAGAACCTTATATGTTGAGGTAATTGAGAATAGACAAGTCAACTCAAGTCAAGTCAGCGAGTCAGTACAGGCTGAGAAACGTTGGGGTACTTAGCGTCGTGCGGTCCGGAGGGACAGGTAGTGGTCTAGGACCTCAAGTGAGTCTGAGTGCAGGTACCTCAGTCACTACGGTAGGTCGGTAGAGTAGGAGACCTCAGGGGAAGAGGAGGACGGGGGTTAGGGAGGGTCGTAGTCTCAGAAAAGGTTACTCAGTTGAGAAACGTACTCCACCGGTTTCATGACCTCAAAGTCGAAGTCGTAGTAAGGAAGGTTTCTTGTGGGTCCCGACTAGAGGAAGTATTACCTGACCAACCTAGAAGGACGTCAGGTTCCCTGAGAGTTCTCAGAAGAGGTTATGGTGTTAAGTTTTCGTAGTTAAGAAGCCGCGAGTCGGAAGAAGTGTCAGGTTGAAAGTGTAGGTATGTACTGGTGTCCTTTTTGGTATCGGAACTGATCTACCTGGAATCAGTCGTTTCATTATAGAGACGAAAACTTATACGATAGATCCAACCAGTATTGAAAGGAAGGTTCCTCATTCGCAGAAAATTAAAGTACCGACGTCAGTGGTAGACGTCACTAAAACCTCCGGGGGTTTTTATTTTAGACTGTGACAAAGGTGACAAAGGGGTAGATAAAGGGTACTTCAGTACCCTGACCTACGGTACTAGAAGCAAAAGACTTACAACTCGAAATTCGGTTGAAAAAGTGAGAGGAGAAAGTGAAAGTAGTTCTCCGAGAAATCAAGGAGAAGTGAAAGACGGTATTCCCACCACAGTAGACGTATAGACTCCAAGAACTATAAAGAGGACCGTCAGAAGTAAGGTCGAACACGAAGAAGATCGGGTCGCAAAGAGTACTACATGAGACGTATCTTCAATTTATTCGTTCCACTGTTATATGTCGGAACTGCATGAGGAAAAGGATAAACCTTGGTCAGTCAACAAGGTACAGGTCAAGATTGACAACGAAGGACTGGACGTATATCCAAAGAGTTCTCCGTCCAGTCCACCAGACCATAAGGGTAGAGAAAGTCTTAAAAGGTGTCAAATAACAGTAGGTGTGTCAGTTTCCGAAACCGTATCAGTTATTTCCCCTTTAGCTACAAAAAGACCTCGAGAGAACGAAAAAACTACTAGGTCGTCTACAACCGTTAAACTAGAGACCAAGGAGACGGAAAAGATTTTGGTCGAACTTGTAAACCTTCAAGTGCCAAGTACCAAGTGGGTTCAAGTGCCAATAACGACTTCGGACCGAACCTCTTAAAACTCGTAACGAAATGATCGTACACTCTACTCACGTTAACACACCATCAAACTCGTAAGAAACCGTAACGGAAAGAAACCCTAACCTTACTTTTGACTGGAAAAGGTCAGGACACCGGTGACGACTCAAAAGGTTTAAAGGACCGTATAACTCACATCGTGAAAGTGTCGTAGTGGAAAGTCCTAAACTTTGTCGAGTTGACCTTAAGGTAGTAGAGGTGATCGAAACAAGCATCCCTACGAAAGATTCCGGGTGAACTGAAGTGTAAGGTCCTACAGACCGAGATCCACTCACTAGTGTGATAGCACTAGTAGAACCAGTATTTCTAGAAAAAACATGTCAAGAAGACACATAAGAACGGTGGGGAAGAATTATAGAAGACGAAGACAATCAAGGTATGGTAAAGACAGGAAATAACTCGGGTAGAAACGTACTTTATAAGGGAACCATAGAGATTAAAAGAACTTCTCTAGAGATCAGAAAGGGTAAGACAACAAAAGGAGATAAAGAAACGTAACTAGCGACTCCTTCCGAAAGAATAGAGAGGAACGATAAGAAACCTTGAGACGTAATTCTACGAATATAGAAAGGAAAAGAGGAAACGAAAAGTGAAGAGAAGAAAAGCGTCGATAAACATTCCGGAGGAGTCTGTCGGTAAAACGAAAAAACGTAAAGTAAAAGTACCCTTACCAGAACTAGGGACAGAGGACATGTTACAGTTCTTGGAGGTAGGTATTAAGTAGTCCATGGGATAGATAGTCTAGATCAGGGAATTTAGATGAAGAGTGAAGGTGACATATTAGTATTCCCTAAACTAACTCCAGTATGGACTTACTAGATTACCAAAAGGAATGAAAGAAGTTAAATTCAGACTTAAACCGTTATTCCTCAAGTACTACACTCGGTGTCAGTCAAGGGTCAGAACACAAAACGACTGACATATCTCGAAGAGGTAGAAACCGACGTTTTTTATATTAGTTAGACTAAAGCCACAACTGGTAGACCACTACAGGTACACATCTCAGAAGAGAACACAGCAACCTTCTTCCACAAACGATACTGGTCACGTAAAAGAACCGTTTTGAGATAATCGGAAACGGGACGAAGTAAGACATAAGGTTCCGGTTTAAACGGACAATGGGGTCCACAAAGAACTGAAGGATGAAAACGTAAGGTCAGGGAATGTTACTTTTCCTATAGAAAAAACCCACAATCAAGATTTTCCAGAACATCCAGAAGTATCTTGGTAAGTTGAAGTCGAAGAAGTCGCAACGACCAACCCCGTATCTGAACCTAATGATATTATAACTTACCAAACGGAACCTTTCTTGTCTCTAGTAAGACTCGTACCCGTCGACACTGTCGTGTGTCTCCCGTCGACTCTCCTCGATGGGGTACAGGCTCCAGTCCCCTTCTTCGGTCCTCCTGGGGTACGGGCTCCCCGCCGTCGGTTCTCCTCAATAGGGTGCTGGTTCCAGTCCCCGTCACCGACTCTCACGGTCCGACACTACTACGTCCTTGCCGGTTCTCCTCGATGGGGTGCAGGTTCCAGTCCTCACCGCCGGTCCTCCTCGTTGGGGTACAGGTTCCTCGTCACGGACACGCCCGTGTCCTCCCGGATCTGCTCGCTAAGGTACAAGTTCCAGTCCTCCCCGCCGTCACTCCTCTATGGGGAGCAGGTTTCATTCCTCGTCACCGCCGTGAAACGACCTCGTCGGCACTTCTCTATGGGGTGCAGGTTCCACTCTCTTTGGGTTCATTCTGACATCTACAACGTTCTCCCGTAGTCTCCCGTCTATGTGACTTTGGTATGAGTGTCTTTTGATCAGTTGGATTAGTGTGATCCTGGTGTCGAAACAGATTGAGTTACTTCGATTCGGCACGGACACCCCGGTGGGTTCTACCCGCCCAGTACCACCTCTCCAGACTGTCTTACGCCGAGTGACCTCTTCCCTTACCGTGGTGAAGTCATAAGAACGGAACTCTTGGGGTACTTGTAATACTTTTCCGTTTTACTATCCTATGACTTTCTCTTTGAGGGGTCCCGTCATCCACGGGTTGTGCGATGACCTCTAGTCACCTCTTTATTGAGGTCTTTCTTACTTCCCTACCTCGGTTTCGTTTTTGTTATGGGTCAACACCTACACTGACCACTATATCTTCGTTCCAGACTACGACATTTCTCGTTATAACGTATCCTTGGACCTTACAGTCCAGGTACTTAGTTCCGTTTAACCTTCACCAGTTTGTCCTCTACCGTTCTCACTTGTAGTTGTAAGATCCTTAGTCGCTTGATTTTACCTGACCTTACCCACTTAAATTGAGTCTACTGGTAACATAGATGATGACGCCCGTCCTTAGGGAATCTTCTTTACCTCATCGGTAGTACCAGTTGTTTTCTCAGG